>PVIC010001265.1:0-95085 GCA_004025085.1 Thryonomys swinderianus
GCCCTAATAAAATATTTTAACTACTAATTTTAAATGTATAAAACTTAGGTGAGGGCCAGAGATTTAGCTCAGTGGTTCTGGCACCTGCCTAGCAAGAGCAAGGTCCCTGGTTTGATCCCTGGTAACCACATACAATAATACCAAACTTGGCAACTCATGCTCACCAGCAATCAATACCACATACCACAGTGCCGGGTGTGGTGACTCACACCTGTAATCACAGCCCTGGGGAGGCAGACAGGAGGACTGCTGAGTTCCAGGTTTGCCTGGGCTACATAGTGAGCTCAGGGCCAGCCTGAACTACAAAGTGAGACCCTGTCTCAAAAAAAGAAAAAAATCTATTGAAATATGCTTTAAGAAAAAGAGATTTAAAGCAGTTGAAACATGGAAACATGCTTTAACCAAAATTTTGACATAGAACAAGGTAATAGTTTTCTAGTAACAAAGAGAATTTGAAAGAAAACAACATCTTTATGCAATAAGGCAAAAAACAAAACATACAAAACATCATCTACTGAGTGATTTTTAAGGTCACTGGCATCATTCTAAGGGAATTATTAAACTTCAATGATGTAAAAATAATTCTGTGAGAGCCCAGGCAACAAACATAAAAATAAAACAATAATAGTATTGGCCAGAAGGGTTTTTTAAAAAGGCTAGTTGTGTTTTGAACTTCTCCTTAATAGTATCCAACTGTAGAAAACAATGAAGGATTGCCTACAGACACTGTAGGGGAAAAGTCCATCAACTGTTCATTCAAATATAAGAATAACAGTTATTTTCAAGCATGAAAATATTTACAAATATGTTTCCTCTGAATGTTCTTAAATTCAAGAACAACTTTATTAAACAAAAATGAATAGGGAAAATGTGGTTAAAGTGCTGAGAACAATCTTTAAACTGATTTAATGTAGAATGAAAACTAAATAACTATAGTGTAAACATTATATCCCAGGGAATGTAGAAGTAATAATATTACACCCAAAACATCTAAAACTTGATAGTTAAAGAAGGAATTATCTTTTGAGGAAAGAAGAAATGGCTAATTGATGCTGCCAAAAAGTTGATGAGGTTTACAGTTAATATTATCATTAGTGATAAAAGATTGAATCCCTGACCTCTGCCAAAGTCAGAAAAAAAAAAAAATGAAGGCCACTTGCACCAGTAGAATTTTATGTTGAAGCTTCTAGCCAAAGCAATGTGCCAAGGGAAAGAAATACACAAATGACAAAGGAAAAAATAAAGCTGTTTTTATTTCCAGGCTATATTACCCCCCTCATTGACAAAGAATGCTAAAAACTATGGAGTAGGGATTAAAATTAAAAATCAACATAGAAATGGCCAGATACAACATGTGCCTCAGTTGTTTTCTCATCTCTGGGACAAAGTATTGGATACCCACAAGTTAGAGGAGGATGGGTTTATTTTAGCTCACAGTTTGTGGAGGTTTCAAGTCATAGGCAGCTGGCTCCAGTGCAAAGGGGCATGAAAAGTAGAGGAGAAACAGTCCTTGTCATTTCAGACAAGAAGTACCACATAGGATGAAAGGAGGATGGGTGCTATATACCCTCTGGTCCATGCTCACAGTGACTCAGCTCTTCTCACCAGGCTTTACCTCTCAACATCACACCTAGCAATAAATGTATCAGTGGACTAATACAGTATCACACACGCAACCCCAGACTATGAATATACAAGACTTTGGAGAGACATCCAGATATAAATCAAAACATCATGCCCTGTTGAGAGATTAGAAGATTCAATATCATTGAGATGTAAATTACCCAAAAGATTCATCTTAGGTTCAATGTAATTCCCAATCAAAATTCCAGAAGTTGGGGTCCAGGGATTTAGCTCAGTGGTGCTGGCGTCTGCCTGGCAACTGCAAGATCCTGAGTTCAGGATACCTGGTACCACATACCACAGTGTCTGGCGTGATAGCTCACACCTGTAATCCTAGCACTCGGGAGGCAGAGGCAGGAGGGTTGCTGAGAGTTCAAGGCTACTCTGGACTACAAAGGAAGCTCAGGAACAGCCTGCATTACAAAACGAGACCTTGTCTCAAAAAAAAACCCAAAAAGGGCTGGAGATTTAGCTCAGTGGTTCTGGCGCCTGCCTCACAAGTGTAAGGTCCTGAGTTCGATCCCGGTGACCACATACAATGCTGGGCGTGGTGACTCACGCCCATCAGCAATCAATATCACATACCACAGTGCAGGGTATGGTGGCTCACGCCTGTCATCCCAGCACTCCGGAGGCAGAGACAGGAGGACTGCTGAGTTCCAGGCTTGTCTTGGCTACGTAGTGAGCTCAGGGCCAGCCTGAAATACAAAGCGAGACCCTGTCTCAAAAAAAAAAAAAAAAAAAAAAAGCCCCAAAAAATCCAGAAGTAATTTTCATAAAAATTGTCATGTTGATTTTAAAATTTACATGGAAAACAAGAACTAGAATAGCTAAAGGGAATTTAAAAAAGTAGGACTTATATTTGATTTAAATTATGATAAAATTATTGTGATCCTGAAAATGCAATATTGGCAAAAGGATAGACATGTAGGTGATGGAACAAAAGAGAAAGTCTGGCAATAGACCTATATATAAATAGTTAAATTCTTTCAAAATACCAGAATAAGCCAATAAACAAAAACAGTCTTTTCAACAAGTGGTGTTGAAATAAAGGCATTCCTATATTTTAAAAAATGAACTTTGATTTATTCTGCCAATCATGTACCAAATTAACTCAAATGAATCAAAATTAAGGTATTAAACTTCTAGAATAAGAGAGCTAAACTAGTTATCTTAGCTACTGGGGATGCTGAGACAGGAGGATCATAAGTTCAAGACCAGCCTGGGCAACTTAGCAACTCTGTCTCAAAATAAAAATGGATAGGGACTTAGCTACATACTCTCTGGGTGGTTCAGACCCAGGGAAAAAAGGAAGGAGGGAACATAAAAGAAAAATTATTAGAAACAAACTATATATTTCTTGGGCCAGGGGCGTAACTCAATGGAACTGTGCTTGCTTAGCAAGAACATAGCCCTGAGTTGGATGCTATATAGTTCTTAGCACACAAGAGACAAATCATGAAAGAAAAAAAGTTTGAGAAATTATGCTATATACAAAATATCATATATAAAAATGAATTTAAAATGAATCATTGATCTGAGTATAAATTTTAAAACTGAAAACTTTAGTCCATCTAATTATTAAGAAAGAAAAATATGAGCTTATATTTAAAGGAAGAGATAAGAACATGGATCAAAATAAATCAAAAGAATGAACAAAAAGAAAATAAATGGTGATGATTTTAAACAAAAAATATAGGGTGACACGGAAATGATCCCTTGAAAAGTGACACTGAAATAGTTAAAATGATTACCTTGTCTCATTTTTAAAGGAAGTATGAGGAAAAGAAAGCATAAATACACAAATCTGCAATTAAAATGAGTCACATAAAAGGAAGTCGAGATAATCACAAGAAAATTCTTTGCATAAAATTCTGTAAATACACTTGAAAATCTAGTTAAAATAAATCCATTTCCAGGAAAATATAAATTACTAAAATTGACCCTAGAAAAGACTTCTAAAAACAAACATACCAATTACCAGTAAAGAAATTGAGAAGGTTATCAAAGATCAACCTCTCACAAAAACACCAGGCTCCGCTGGTCAGACTAATGACTTCATTCAAAACATGTAGTAACAGGAAAACATTACTCCATTCTAAGTGACCCCTAAGCATGGACAGAGGAAAAAAAATGACACTAACATTAAGCCCAGCAGCTAGACACAAAAAAAGGAAAATACAGACCAATATATAATTTATAAATGTAAAGAAATGTTCTAATTACAAGCAAATTAATAAATTAATATACAGTGATCACTTGGAATCTAAGGATAGCTCAGAATTAAAACAGCTACTAACTCAAATTATCACATGAATTGGTTAAAAGAGAAAGCCCATTTAACTAAACTATATAAATGATGACATGCATTTTGCAAATTTGAATAAGTCATGTACATACTTAGATATAGATTCACATGCATGTGCATATGTATTCATAAACAATGTACTGCATACATACTTACATATATGTGCAACTGAAAAGAACCATTGTGCTTAATAAGGAATCATGATAATTATTGCCATACCACAAAAAACAAGATGTAACAGGGCCGGAGATTTAGCTCAGTGGTTCCGGCGCCTGCCTCACAAGCGCAAGGTCCTGAGTTCGATCCCGGTAACCACATACAATGCCGGGCGTGGTGGCTCATGCCTGTAATCCCAGCACTTGGGAGGCAGAGGCAGGAAGATTGCTGAGTTCCAGGCTTGCCTGGGCTACATATTGAGCTCAGGGCCAGGCTGAACTACAAAGCGAGACCCTGTCTCAAAAAAAAAAAAAAAAAAAAAAAAAACCAAGATGTAACAGACAGCCTGCATGAGGAAGGCATTGATGGGAGACACTGAGGAAGCCCAGTGTAGGCGGTAATAGTAAAAACAGTGTCAGAACAGAGAGGAAGGACAAGTAAGCGACAGCTTGTTTCTGTGTCCCACTGCCAGAAAGTGTCAGAATATAGCAGCAGGAATAATGTGTCAGGAACAGAAAATTATCTACGTATAGGTGACTAGACAATAAACATGTAAAGATAATAAGAGACAGGATACTCCCTAGTGAAGAGGAGAAATCATATGACTTTAATGAAACTTAGTTTAAAAAATGGAAACAAAGCTTATGTATACAGGGTGTGGGGGCTGTAGAGAGGGCAGGGAAATGGGAAAAAATAAGAATCAAGATGTGGATGTCCAGGTACAAATTCTCAAAGATGAATGTGATCATACTGTATACTTAAAATGTACCAACAAACTCAATTTTTGAAAAAGAGACTTAGTTTAGTAAAGGGTTGACAACCAGACTTCATTGTAAAGGCAGCTTTATTTTTCCCTTAGCAATTAGCAATGAAGACATGTTTAGGCACCATGAGATAAACCTTCTCTACAATTGTCTTTCACCTAAGGGTTTTAGCTTTTAGCCTCCATGGATCATCCAGGCACATGTCAATTATTTCATTTTGGGAACTGCAAAATTATAGTTTTCTAACTTACTCATTTTTCTCTATATTTACAACATTTTTTTTCTTTTTTGCGGTACTGGGGATTGAACTCAAGTCCTTGTGCTTCCAAGGTAGGCACGGTACCACTTGAGCTACATCTCCAGCCCCTACTAACATTCTTTTTATATGAAGCACTTTTCCTTATCATCCTTTTAAAAGATCATGTGGTATTTTTTTTTTTGAGACAGAGTCTTGATTTGTAGTTCAGGCTGGCCCTGAGCTCACTATGTAGCCCAGGCAAGCCTCAAACTCAGCAATCCTCCTGCCTCTGCTTCCCCAGTGCTGGGATTATAGGCGTGAGCCACCACTCCCAGCACTGTGGTGTGGGTTACTGATTTCTGGTGGACGTGAGTCACTATGCTCAGTGCTGTATGTAGTTAGTGGGGATTGAACCAGGAACCTTGCGCTTGCTAGCCAGGAGCCAGAACCACTGAGCTAAATCTCCAGCCCAATGACCATGTAATCTTCTTTTTTTTTAGAGACAGGATCTCACTTTGTAATTCAGGCTGGCTCTGAGTTCACGATGTAGCTCTGGCAAGCCTCTAACTCAGCAATCCTCCAGCCTTGCCTCCCAAGTGCTGGGATTAGAGGCCTCAGCCACCACACCCAGCACTATGGTATGTGGTACTGATTGCTGGTGGTCATAAGTCACAATGCCAGTATTGTTGTATGTGGTTAGTGAGGATCGAAGCAGGGACCTTGCACTTGCTTGCTACACAGGCACTGGAACCACTGAGCTAAATCTCCAGCCCAGATTATATAATCTTTTACTTTCATTACAGATTTTCTGAGTGAAGGTTTGATGTAAAAGTCACCTGCAATTTGGAAAATGAAACATGCTCTCTCTCTTTTACTAATCATTTTAATTGATACTTTTCTTAATATTAAAATTGACCCAAATTTGGCAAACAAAAGCCTCTTTGATCTCTCCTTTGGTTCTCTTGTAATATCCAATGATCTGTGACTACCTCCTTTCCTTTTTGGACAAAAAGACATTACAAGATTCACTGTGTATTTATCCTACCACATAGGTGAGAATCAGCCACAATTATCTTCATCTCCAAAGTATTTAGATTTCAAGGTAAGGATGTTAAATATGAATGTTGCTACTGGGATGTCACTGATTCCAGATCATTTCAACGAGTATGTTTTAATATAAAAGTCAGGAGTTTTGCATTGATACTTTGATTTGGATGTAAAAAGCACAATTGTTTTTTTTTTCTTCCATTAATGTCTTGAATGTTCCATAATTATCTCCTTTTTGCTTACATTTTAAGTCTTGGTTCCTAATAACACTAGTAGATTGTTTTGGTTGCTTTCTTGTATGTTACTCTTAACTTTGATTGCACCTTCATTTAGAAATGCCTAGATTGGGACTGGAGATTTAGCTCAGTGGTTCCAGTGCCTGCCTCACAAGCGCAAGGCCCTGAATTTGATCCCCGGTAACCACATACAATGCTGGGCGTGGTGACTCATGCCCACCAGCCATCAATACCACATACCACAGTGCTGGGAGTGGTGGCTCACACCTGTAATCCCAGCATTTGGGAGGCAGAGGCAGGAGGACTGCTGAGTCCCAGGCTTGCCTGGACTACATAGTGAGCTGAGGACCAGCCTGAACTATAAAGCGAGACCCTGTCTCAAAAAAAAAAAAAAAAAGAAAAAGAAAAAGGAATGCCTAGATTGGTAAAGCATGCTTTTTGGTCTATTTGGGTGAATCATAGAACTGTTTGGTCCCTAGCTGGGTTCTCCTGTCCTGCCTCATGTCCCCTGAGAGAAGCAGCTGTGCTCTGCCATGTTCTTCCACTATGTCTCTGCCTTGGACACAGCTGGCCATTGACTGAAACTGGAAACAAATTAAACTTCTCCTTCCTCAAGATGTGTGTTGGGTATTATGCCTCACCAGTGAGGAAACTAATACACTCCACCACATATAAAACTGTTTCAAACTTCTAATACTAGTATACTACTAACAGTGAAGTTAATTATATTTAAATTGTCTTAGCAGTTCTTTTTGTCTTTAGAATACCACACTAAGAATCTCATCAGAGAAATTTAAAACTATCATGAGTAATATTTTCATGCCCACCATGATGGCTATAATTTTATTTTAGATGCAGATAATAACAACTAGAATGTGGAGAAATTGGAGCCCTCATACATTCCTGGTAGAAATGTGAAATGTTTCAGTTTCTTTGGAGAACAGTCTCACAATTCTTAAAATGTTAAATGTAAATTTACCATATGACCTAGCATTTCACTCCTACATATATATATATATCCAAGAGAAATTAAAACATATGTCACATAAAAACTTATTCATAGCAGCATTTTAAAAACCAAAAGGGGAAACAACCCACTGATGAGTGGATAAATAAAATGTACTATAATGCAATATTATTACTATTACTCAGGAAGAAAAATGATGCAGTCCCATAACATCCTACAACTTGGATAAATCTTAAAAACATTATACTTTGTGAAAAAGGAAGGGAAAAGTGAACACATATAATGTGTGCCTTTATTTACATAACTGTCGAGAATAGGCAAATCATATTATAAAGACAGAGTAGATTGGTGACTGCCATAGAATGGAAGAAGTTGTACAAAATGAACAAACTGTTAAATGAGTAGACAGATATTTTTAGGGTGATGAAAATATTTTCCACATTGATTGTGGAGATAGTTCTACAAATCTACAAATATATGAACGACTCCTAAATTGTACAAGTTAAATGAAACTTTTAAAAGAACAGAACTTCCTCAAGAAGTTCCTTACAATAATCTTTGTAACATTATATTTGTTTGTATAAAATGATGGCCTTTTTAATAATACAGAGAGTAGGATGAGAGGAAGATGGTAAAGGTGGGGGTATAGGGTAGCATGTCCAGGACCTGAAATGGAGATTCCTTGCAAACAAGAACTTAGAAAAGAAAAAAGGAAGAAGAACTTGGGGAACCAAGAAAAACGAGACACAAAAACTAGAAATCAGAGAAACTAGAGACAACTTGGAGAAAAGAACAAGGTTGCCTGGAAGGCTAACCCTGGCTCTAAGGGTTGGGGTCCTCTCCTCAAATTCAAGGTAAGCACAAAGCATCACCAACTCCAGGAAAAAATAAGGGACTGGGCCAGGTGCACTAGCTCCAAGAAAAGCCAACAGTTATTATAAGCTGCAAAGTGCAGTGTGGGATGTTACTCTAAAAGTGACTTCTTCCACGTGGCAACTAGATTGGCAATCAACTGCACTATCTGCCATGTTTGAAAGTGATTAAACAAGAACCTTTTTAGGAACTGTTAGAGGTTGTGCCCCGAGAGTCAGAGTCACTTCATGGTTTATTGGGTCACCCTACCACAGGGTTAGTTGGGACATGGCCATAGAGACAGTCATGGAGGAGGAGCAAGCTAGTCATAGACTCCCTAAGAAGTTTAAGTATGCTGAGCTCAGTCTGGCCAGGACACTGAGCCCATTTCAGTGGAGAGAAATCAGCCAGGTCATGTCTGGTTTTCTAAGCGGGCTGTGTCTAATGGTGCTGGCATCAAGCTCAGCAATCTATTTGATCCTCCCTTTTTCACTGCCTACTTTCACTACAGAGCTCAGTGGTCTTTTGCTTTCCCTATGTGCCAGAGTGACCAGGGACTCACCTTCCCATTGGTGGCAGAGAGACTTTGGAATAAGGGTACCTTACAAGCCCACAGGCTGTAAGATAGGCATGGATAGCAGTAACATAGGGCCCACAAAGGGGCACAAAAAACTAAGGCACTGGAGTGAATACAGCAGGAAGGAAGACCCCATCATCGACTGACACCACCATTCTTAGCAGGAAAAGTGGAGCAGGACTCAGGATTCACACACACACACACACACACACACACCCCTCACACACAAAGTGAGCATGGAAATAAAATATTTCCTAGTTGTGACTTACTGTCTCTTCCCTTCTGTGGTGGATTCCAATACTGGGAGCCCTGAAAAGAAATCATTCACCTGAACACAGGAAGGAACTTTTTTTTCAACTCATTTCTTTCTTGCTTGCTTTGTCTTCGATTGTTTGCTTTTTGTTTGGGGGAGGGACAAGATTTTCTTTCTTTTTCTCTTTTAATCTTTATTTTATTCCTTCTCTAAATTTTTCTTTTCTTTTACCTAATATTTATTTAGTTAGTTAGTTATTAGTTTACAATACCTGGGATCAAACTCGAGATCTTGCATTTATGAGGCAGGTGAGTTAAGTGCCTAGCCCAAATGTCTTTTATTTTTAAACTGGACTCTTTATCACATTTTTCCGTCATCATCCACCTTATCTTCTTAGCCTTTCTTTTTCAGATTTTACTTCTTTTGTTTTTCCAGTTCCCACCCTTTCCATTTTAATTATTGCTAGTAAGCCTTATTTATTAATTTGTGCTTTGTCCTTGCTGTTAATTTTGCTCTTGTAATTGAAACCAAAGGTAAAATTCCAATAGAACTAAAAATTTCAGGTTGTTTGAGCAGGATTTATTTTAAAAGAGCAGATGAATGGCTTCATGATTAATAATAGCAGTTCTATTTTTTTTACAATTGATGCAAAAAATCAAAATAAAATATTAAACTAATTATCCAGTTCAACCAATTGACAAAGATATCAATGTTGCCAAAATGAACTATTCATTAGCTCCCAGATCACCACAGCAAAGTTAATATTCACTTATTAGCTAATGTACAAAAATCTAACTTCAGCTGAATAGAAGGAATAGGCATTTGAAAGGCCAAATGAAAGATCTAGGGCTGCTCGAATTCAATTTAATATTTAAATTGAACCACTGCCCTAATACAAATGATGTCTTGATAAGTCATGAAGCCTACACATGAAAGCTTTTCTAGTGGGAAGTGGTTGCTGTTGTTCGGATGTGTCCCTCAAAGGGTTATGGGCTGAAGGCGTGGTTGTCAGCCTCTGATACTATTTGGAGATAGTAAAACTTTCAGGAATTGGGGCCTAGTAGAAGGAAGTTAGATCACTGGGAATCTGGATTTAAAGAGGATATTGAGACCCCCATCCCCTTCCTCTCTCTGCCTCCAAGGCACTATGAAGTGAACAGGCCTTCTGTGATAATATTCTGCCTTGCTGTGGCCCCCAAAGCAATGGAATCAACAAAAAATGGAATAAAACTTCTGAAACTATGAGCCAAAATAAAACTTTTATTCTTATAAGTTGATTACATAATATATTTATTGCAATAATGGAAAGCTGTCTGATACAATAGATGTCACTGGTATCTTGCAAATACAAACTGTAGCAAGCCTGGAGTACCCAACCCATATCTCTCAAGCTCAAATATTTCCATGAGCTCCAACACTGTTAACTGCCAACTCAACTGTATCTTTTTGCCTGAGGGGTTAAACACTAAAGTATGAAAGAGTGAACACTCCTCTTCTACCTCCCTCTCAGCAGTTCTCAATGAATGAATGAGGAAAATAAATTAGAAATACTCCAACTTCCTTGAAGTTACACAGAAAAATGTGTTTTATTTCATTTCCCAGGATTTCTCTATACAATTAAACTCCACTCACTTGGTAATGGATGCTTGATAATGCTCCCAACCCTGGATGCCCTTCTCCTTTCTTGTTCTACCTCCTCAAACTCATACCCTCAAAACACATACCAACCCCAACACGCCTGTGTTCCTGCACTTCCTATATAAATGGTGAGCATGTGTGTTAGATACTTTTATCTTATTGTTGGGACAAAATACTTGCATGACCCCCAAAGTTAAAAGGGAAGGTACTGATTTGACTTACAGTTCATAGAGGTTTCAGTACACAATTGGCTGATTCCAAGCCTGGAATGCCAAACAAGCATCACAGAGAAGGAACAACACAGCGTGAGCAAGACAGTGAAGGCAAGAGGAGAGACTGAACAGTGTTTTTCTGCACCTTTTAACTTTTTCTAACTACTTAGGGTAGATAGCACTCATACTTTTTTTTTTTTTTTGGAGATAGGGTCTCGCTTTGTAGTTCAGGCTGGCCCTGAACTATGTAGCCCAGGCAAACCTCGAACTCAGCAATCCTCCTGCCTCTGCCTCTGCCTCCGGAGTGCTGGGATTACAGGTTTGAGCCACCAGGCTCAGCAGCACTCACACTCTTAATCCTTGTACCCTGGGGCCCAACCCCATTGGAAATCAACCACAGGATTTAGATTTTACTGCCTCTGGAAAGGTGTCAGGCTTTGAGGGGACATCTAAACACAAGCCATAACAGCATGGAAATACCACTTAAGGTGAGCTTTGTATCACTTGATCTCACATCACAACCACATTATTTAGAACAATACCCTTGACTGGCAGTAACTTCTGCAGTGACTCTAGCTGGAAATCAGGAGGGCACTGAATATTGAACAGACTGGCAATCCTGCCAGTTCTTTCCTGGGATACCCACATGTGAAATACATGGGAACAGAGTTGATCATGACTGCAGAAATTCAGAGGAGCAAGGAGCAGTAAGAAGAATTCGAGTTAATGTGATAAACAAAAAGCTAGCTAGATATTTTACACTTAGGGCAACCCTGGAAACAAAGAAACCAAATTGGAGGTTAGTATTGCCAGAGGAGAAAACTACCCCACCCACGTAGGATAACAGCAGCAATTGATATTCTAAGTAAGGCATCAGTCTCCCTAGGGTAAACTGCAGGGCTTGATAGTCCAAAATAGGCGCCAGCCCCCTGGGGTGGAAGGCTAGGACTTTAAACCACCTTCCCAGAAGAGACTAGATCCCAACACCATACTTCACAGAGCTAGAGAAAAACATCCAAAAATTCATCTGCAACCACAAGAGATCTAGAATAGCAAAAGCAATTCTAAGCAACCAGGACATGGCAGGGGGTATTATAATCCCCAACTTAAAACTCTACTATAAAGCCACTGTGATAAAAACTGCATGGTACTGGCAAAGTAACAAACCCAAGGACCAGTGGAATAGATTAGAAGATTCAGAAACAACCCGAGATACTCTAAGCCACCTCATCTTTGACAAAGGAGAAAAATATCCTTAATGGAGGAAAGAGAGCCTCTTTAACAAATGGTGTTGGAAAAACTGGGCTTTAACCTGCCAAAAACTAAAGCTAGTCCTATCTCTTTCACTGTGTACTAAACTAAAATCACAATAGATTCGAGACCTAAACTTTAAAACAGAAACAATAAACCTGCTGCAAAACAGGTTAGGTAAAACTCTTGGAGACATTGGCTAAGGCAGAGACTTTATGAACAAAACCTCTATAGCACAAGAACTAGCAGAAAGAATCAACAAATGGGATCTCATCCTACTAAAAAGCTTCTGCACAGCAAAAGAAACCATTGGTACTGATAAAAGACAACCAACAGCCAGGCATGGTGGCTTACGCCTGTAATCCCAGCACTCGGGAGGCAAAGGCAGAAGGATTGCTGAGTTCGAGGCTTGCCTGAGCCTACATAGTGAGCTCAGAGCCAGCCTGAACTACAAAGAAAGACCCTGTCTCAAAAAAAAAAAAAGACAACCAACACCATGGGAAAAAAATCTTTACTAGCCGTTTGTTAGACAAAGGGCTACTATCTAGAATATATAAAAAACTTAAACAAATCAGTCCCCCCAAGTTTAAAGACCCAATTCAAAAATGGGCATCTGAAATGAACAGACACTTCTCAGAGGCAGAAGTCAAAGTAGCCAAGAAACATGAAGAAATGTTCAACAACACTGGTCATTCGAGAGATGCAGATGAAAACAACATTGATGTTTCATCTCACTCCACAAAGAATAGCTGCTATTATGAAATGAAACAGCGATAAATGCTGGCGAGGCTGAGGGGAGAAAGGAACCCTTCTCCATTGTTGGTGGGACTGTAGACTTGTGAACCATTGTGGAGATTCCTCAGAAAACAAGGATTAGAGGTTCCATTTGACCCTGCTATTCGCCTGGAATATACTCAAAGGAATTAAAAGAATCATTTTGTAAAGACATATGTGCTCCATGTTCATAGCAGCTCAGTTTGTGATACCCCAATCTTGGAAATATCTCAGATGCCCATCATTTGGAGACTGGATAAGGAAGATGTGGGGTTTTCTATAAAATGGAGTATTACTCTGCCATAAAGAATGGCAAGTTTCATTCATTTATGTGCAAATGGACACATCTTGAGGACACAGTAATAAGTGAAATAAATAGATCACAGATATGTAAATACCATATCTTTTCTTTGGTATGAGAACCTGTAGATGTAAACAAGTTCTAGAATGTATGATAGATTTTGTGAAATAGGAAATATTCAAAGGGAATGTGGTAGGGGAAAGTAATGAGGAGAAAGAATAAACATGATTTGAAAAGAAAAAGAAAGCACATGTATATAGTGGGTTGGGATATGGGTAAAATAAGAATTAACTCGTGTTATATACTGGTATAAATTTCCCATTGTTGAGTGTGATTGTTAGCTGTATGTAAAATGTACCAATACAGAATTAAATTGAAAAAAAAATTCCTGTATGCTTGTTATGTGACTTGATTTCTCACTGGATCCCATTTAATCATTGTTACCTAAGCAACTATACTTGTTTTAATCTTATTGGTTGGTCATAGTTTTGTCCATTCTGTGATTTCTCATTGTACAATGTTATCTAAGTTACTGTATTTGTGATGTTATTGGTTGACTGTTAATTTTATCCCAACTTAAACCAGCCTGCCCTTGTGGCTTGACTCCATAAAAACCCACTGAGAAGTGAGGTGGATGGGGCCCCCCATTTTCAGTTCCTCCTTTTGCCTCTCTTAAGCAAAAGCTTTCTTTCTTAATAAAGTTTTTCCTTGCTCTTAACCTCCATCCCTCATTCCTAAAATTCCTTCTTTGATTTTAAAGAACACAAACTCGCATTTCAGGTATCTAATAAGTGGGGAGCTGGGCTTGCTTCCCCTGTATCAGTAGCACAATGTGTCTTTAATACTTACAGGAAACAAGCTTTCTAATATGTCAGTGTTTTATTTTATAATGAAGAACCTACAATTAAAACAAACATCTTCTGCCTTTAATGTACTACTCAAATCTCTACAACTGATAAGTCAACAATGTCTTATGTGTTTCAAATATTTCATCTCAAGTATCATTGTACACCTAAAATATGTTGTCATCTATACATTCCTGACATTTAGTGAAGTACATTCACTCTGGAACTTTGGCAATTTCCACAAAGGGCCTTAAACTGAAATTTTTCATCTTTTAAGACATTATAGCACTTCTCTTCCTTTTGCCACTTGTTTCTACAAGTCTCTGGGTAAGTAAGACAATGCTTCAAAACACTAGCACTTTAAGTTATAACCCAAACTGCAGCTAAAAGCACAGTTCTGCAACTGGGGGCTGCAAAGAGATTTCCAGAGTTGTACAGTGTTAATGAAGTTTCATAAAACTGTTTATATGGAACAACAAGTCAAATGTGGTATAGATCCTAGTGCAAGAGAGACAGGCTTGATGATCACAAATTTGAGGCTAGATGGGTCAACTTAGTGCCTGAGACCCTGTTTCAAAACAAAATAGCCCTGGGGATGTAGCTCAGTGAGAAAGCCCTGGGTTTAATCCCCAGTACCACTATAAATAAATATGTAGGAAGCACATAGCTCTTGCAGTCTTTTTGAGCCCTGGTGTTAGGATTGCTAGGAAAGTTTGCAACCATCTTCTTGTGCTCTTAGTTCTGGAATCGCTGAGCAAAGAACAGCTATCACTTACACAGGAGAGATACTGAAACAGAGCTGGGAAGCACTGGCCTAACTTTTCCAGGTTCCAATTCATGGCTGGAAAATGCAGGATCTGAGCCTTTGCCTTAAGATTCTTTATCCTACACACCTATGAGGTTGGATGATCTGTAATTTGTTATTTTAACATTGTGAGTTCCTTATGAGGAAGGGTCACATTTTGCAATTTAATGGCTGAGACCACTATGATACATATAAAATGTGCTAGATAGATACTCATTTGTAATTGTTCATATTTCTAATAACCCCAATATATGGAAAAATAACCTTGAATAAGAAATAATCTTTGAAACTCATTCAATTTTCAGAGCATGGATTTTTGTTTTTTAAAGCCTGGAATACCCCCAAAGATGAGTCTTTCTCTTCTTATATTCAATCTAATACTTTGCTTAAACAAACAAACAAACAAAAAACAAAAAACCTGCTGGGCATGGTGGCTCACTCCTGTCCTCCCAGCACAGGGGAGGCAGAGGCAGGAGGATTGCTGAGTTCGAGGCTTGCCTGGGCTATTTAGTGAGCTCAGGGCTACCCTGAACTACAGAGTGAGACCCTGTCTCAAAAAAAAAAAAAAAAAAAACCTACGAAAGCAAGAATCCATATAATCTTTCATTTTGGAAATGAAATTATTTTTAAATGCATCTAAACTCAATTCCTAGCTAAACTCAGCTAGATCATGTCCCACTTTGACCCATAATACTGCTTGGATGATGACAGCCATAATAATGAACAAGTGGTATTTTTATAGTTGTGTGAAATACATGCAGCAAAGTTTATTACAACTTTATTATTGAAACTATATGTTCTATTTTGAACATAAACTTGAAGTGATTTTCTTGGTTTGGCTTGGTTTTTTGGTGCTTGCAAATACCTGCATTTTATTTCTATACTCTGTAGACAAAGGGGAAGGAGAGAATATTTCTAACTTTGCTTCCTTTGAAGGAAAAAGTTTGTGAATTGAGGTGTAAAGTCTCCTGTACTCTTGATCCTTCATACTTAACTCAGGACAGAGACTTCTAGCTGAACTGTAGGGTGACCTTTATTTCTAGCTAACAGAGGCATAGGAGCTCAGGAATCTCATAATTATACCCTGTGGACCAGCTCCAGAACTAGCTTCCAAGAAGGTCTTTGGAGAGTCATTTCAATGACAGTCTTTAGCTTCAGGGCAGCAAGAACCAGTGTGCCCTTTGATAAGAGCCAAATTTCTTCATTTTTTGTAGAGCCTATGGACAGGTGCTGCCTTCTGATACCTACTCTCCAAATTCTCCAATACGTGTGCAAAGATACCAGCATTTTACAGAAGCCCAAAGCATTCACCTGGTAACATACATATTTCTTTTCCCCTTAAATATTATCTGTGCATCTTTGTAAGCAATGTTTCTCAACATGTCTTCACCAGGTAAACATTGTTTTCTTAGCAAGGTCACCTTTAAAGCTCCTGTGGAAATGTTTGAATGTGTTTGGGGCTTGGGCTGTCAAAGTATATTCTCAGGACCACAAATCATCCCTTTCTTCCTCTCCTGCACAATTCCTAGAGCTCAGAACAAGCTGCACTTTGAGAGAACTCCTGAATTAACATTGATTTTTTAGTGTGAGCTTACTATCCTAAAAACCAAGAACAATTCATTTGTCAAGGTTATCCACAAACTCTGACAATAGTGTTTCTTGGAAAAGGCTGATGATGGCACATTTATATATGAATCTGATTCATGAGATCCTGAACTTGCTAGGTGTATATTCTCTGTTTAAATGATATATTCTGACTTGACACAAATAAAACCTAAGAAATATATCCAGAGTAACTTAATCAATGATTTTTTATTCACTAGCAGACATAGAAAGGGAGAGATCAACAAATGGATGAACAAAGAATTAAATAAAAACTCACTTAATTCTACTCCCTTTAAATCTCTAATGTCTTCAGTGAGCAGTAGTACAATAAAATGTGTTAAAAGTTACAATTATTACCTAGAGAGGACATAGGTAATTTGTGTCCATTTGAATCCACCTCTCCTTCCTATTTATCATATTTTTCTAAGGACACCTCTTATTTCAGAGGCCAAGTGACTCAGAGTTTCTCTTCCACCTTCTCATCTCAGCCAGGGTAGTCATATGATTGGCTTCTCCCTGGCTTTGCATGCTAGGTCAAGGGTAAAATTATTTGTGAGGGTGCACAATTATTTCAGAGGCAGAAGTATGGGAGAAAAAAATCATCCTACAGCGGGACTTGCATTATAGCCACTGTAGCCAATCTCTTGGACCTTATTCACATCCAAGCTTAAGCCTAAACCTCAGTTCCACATGAATCATTTGTACCCAGATATGTTTTGTGACCATTAATTGTGATATATCAACTTGACTGGATTAAGAAACACTTATCAGATTAATAAAGCTTACTTTCTGGTGTCTATGGAGTATTTCCAGAGAAGACTGGCATCTTTGGCACTCCAAGATGATGTTGCAAAGTGAGCAGGGAGGACTCACTTTGGTTGTGGGTAATACCAACCAACAGTCCGATAGCCTAGATAGAATTTAAAAAGGGAAAGAAGAGGGAAATGCCCTTATTTCTGAAGCACTCCAGTTTACTTGACCAGGAGTGTCTTTTTCTGCCATTGCCTTTGGACATTGGTTCCCCAGTTTCTTTAACCTTACAATGTAAATTAGCACTGGTGACTGGTGAGCTTCTAGCCGTTCCACCTTGGGCTGGTGTTGACTCCTTAGTCACTTTTGTTTTGTGGCTTCCATCTTCTTAGACTGAGCAGATGCCAGATTCTCTATGTTATGCACATAACTGAAATCACAGTGACTTCTAGGATAAGCACTGGTGTTAAGAGTCCCTGAGCTAACACAGCAACTCTCAGTTATTCCTGTCAGTCCCACCTAGTGATCGGGGGACACCTAAGCTGAGGTGCACACCTTTAAAGTTCTGAAAGCATGACTTCTTGGGGGCTGTTAAAGTTGTTTCCAGGTGGCATGACCTGTGCACAGTGCTTTTAATCTGTCACTCTGACATCATTTTTCTATCTGGACCTTGTCTTTTGTTGGCATGGACTTGCTCAGAGCACAACTTCCCATGATCTTCTGCAAGTGTAGCTGTTTGCCACTTGCTACCTAGTATACACTTGTAATTCATTGCTCATCAAACACAAGATCATATCCTATACTTAGCTGTTCTGTGGTAACATTTTTGGCAAGATCAGCTAGGAGAGATTTATGGTCGCTGAGAGATATTAATGGACACAAAGAGACACTGAAAGACATTGGCAGTTGTCAGGCAAAAGAAAAAAATGTAACTTCTCACTCTTTTGGAGAGACCCTCTCTATCTTCCACTTTGTGAAGTGCATGACTCAAGTCCATGGGATGAGCACCTAACCAGGTCACTGTTTATGGATGACTAGACTGTGGGGCCATCTTAGTTCCTTTAAAACTCTCAAGACCTAAAGTTTAAGGAGAAAGGGTTACTTTGGCTCATAGTTTGTGGAGGTTGTGTCATGGTAGATGGGCATTGCAGAGGAAACACACTTCATAGCCAGCAAAAGGTAGAAAGGAAGCAAAGTAGCAAGTGGAAAGTGATAGCAGCAGCCCTCTTTCTATTCCCTATGTTTTATCCAGACTACATGCCCTTATGGTGGGTAGTATTCACACACAGGGTGGACTTTCTCATTATCCACATACAGACATATCCGAAACCAATCTCTGGACTTATTTAGCAAATAACACCCTTGATCCTAGCATCACATACTGACTCCCAGCATCACACACTCTAGATCCAGCCACCTTTGAAAAGCCTCACCTATGACTGCATGAGGCTTTGAGGGACATTAGACACAAGCCATAGCAGGGGTGAAAGGCTTTGGTCTCTGCAGGAAGCAACAAGACTCCTGCTGGCTGGTTGTAGTTATATTTGGTTGCTGGTCCATGCATCATGGAATTTCCATCCAGGTGCTGTGACACACCTCTGCAGAGTCAAGTAATGGTCATTGGCTGGTGATTGCTATGGCTTCAACAGGGATTTGTGCCAGCACATACTCAGATCAGAACCCTTTTCCTAGACAGGAAGAAAAATTTATGACTGTTTTTAAAGAGGCAGTTTTCACACCAAATGAGCAGCAAAAAACAGTAGCTGCTCCAGGATTGGCTCTCCTGACTTATTCTGGATTCTAAAGCTGACCTATCACTGTCTGCCTCTGATACTCCTCTAATACAACTGCATTTCCCTGAAAATAAGACCCAGCCAGAAAACAATCATCCTGAAAGCTAGAGATCTCAATTGTCAGCCTAATTAGCCTGTCTTTGCCTTACCTGCCATTGCTGGCATCTGTCAGTCTGTGGTGACTTTGTAAAGCAGGTAAGGACAAGCTGATTGGGGCTGGGCTTTTTTATGTCTAGATTTCAAGGCTGATTATTTTGGAGCTAGGTCTTATTTTCAGAGAAATGTGGTAGTTTTTCTCTCCTTTTCACCTGCTTTTATTTTCATTATGGTAACTTCATATTCAAGTTTATCATCTATCTAAAATGATGTGTACCTGCCTTTGCTGACTGAGTTTACATCATGACTAACTTTTGTCCCAAGGATTGTCACCAGACATGTTTGCATTTGAGCCTGATCCAATGAGTTGAGGTTTTTCTAGGGACAAAACTTACTCTTTCTTGCACTGAAAAATAATGGTGTATCACCTGTGGAAGTGCCTGTTTCTGTCAGGAGACACTTAGAGCCACATCAGTGGGGAGCTAACAGGGTCTGGGGATTACCCTTCCTGCCTTCTCCCTAGAGAAGATATTAAATGGTTTCAATATTGGTTAAAAGGCATCTCAGTCAGTAAGGCATCCAAGTTCTGGCCTCTTCATAAACCGAGATTTTAGGGTTCAAAAGGAAGAGACATAGGGCTGGAGACATCCAGCCCCCAAGAAGTTCAGCTTTATCAGACAACACTTTAATGAAAGCTGAATTGATTAGATAATCTAGAACTGTGATGCAAACCTTTTAGGCCTTTCCGTGATATAAACAGACCACTGTAACACATATGCCATTCCATCAGGTTCTCATATGGAAACTAACGCAGAGCATGGCTTTATAAGGCTTCTGTAACCTAATACCAAGGAACTCAGCCTTACCAAGTCACAACCCTGCAGCTGAAAGGCTCAGGAACTATCAGGAGATTCCCTGTCTGGTCCTCACTATGGGCTGGGAGCTAATTAAGGGATAGTCCATTAGGATCCCACAACTTAATCTTTATTCCTCTTTCCTACAGATGGGAATAGCTTCATCTACTTCTGCTGAGTTTCTGCTCAGATGTCTTGTCAAGCTCTGGGAAGTGTAACATCCTAAGATACTCCAGAAAGATCCGTCTCTTATTCCCATGTAATAAAAAATGGTCTGTATATCCACTTGGGAAAAATCAGACATAGCCACCCCTGCAGCCTGAAATGTTATGTGATATTTCAATTATGGGCTTACTGTAAGGAATAGGAAAAATTGGTCAGAGGTGTCTTAGGTTCAAATCTTTGTGTACCCTACAGGTACTATTTCCTCAGGACCTGGTGTTTTTGAAGACTCCCTCTGGTTAACCTCCCCTCCCTTTAGGCTGCTACCTCACCATCTTGTTCAGTCAGTATCTGCAGGAAATAAAGCCCATCTTCTAAGTCCACGCCATCCTGGGTCTGGGCCCACCTACCACTAAGACCCTGATTCAGGATACTCAACATCTAACCAAACCACCACTCTGCTCCTTCAAGAAATGGCAGGCACTGATGGTTCCACTTGGGTGCAAGTTCCTTTTTCAGTTATAGAAACTCTGATCCGACCTGGCAAGATACCTGGCTTCTTATTGCACAGCAGCAGAAAGGAAAAGGATTTTAAGAGTTGCAAAGCAGTTTATGATGCAGCTTTCTCAGCATCACCGTCTGATAATCAACCAACTGCTATTATTTGGGTCCCGAGCAGGGCCTGAATGGAATTATAACACAGGGTATGGAAAGCCAAATGAAAGTTATCCATCAAAGCCTTCTTAGTGGGTATGTGTCAGGGACTGCCCAAAGCTGTGAACTATGATAAACTCCGATCTATTAGTCAAGGCTTTCATGAAAATCCAGTTGTTTTTCAGCTCTGACTTGAAGAGACACTCCATTAATACACTAATTTTAGATTCTGAGTCTAGAGGTCAAATTATTTTCTTAGTCAGCACCAGATATTAGGAAAAACCTCAAGAAATTCCAACTGGGCCCTTAAACTGAGTAAGTCAATTGGCTGATGTAGCTTATCCAGTCTTTAATAACTATAATACAACCAGAAAACAAATGAGAGTTGTATAAGGAAAAGAGGCAGGTTAAAGCCAAACTCACTCTATTTGGTAACGTTCAAGACCAAGCCCATAGCTCTAGGGGAAACTAAAGTAGTCCAAAGAATAATGGAAGCAAATCAGAAAGCTTCAAGTATAAGCACTAGGGGCCCTGGCAAAGGAATGCCCCTCCCAAACCCTATGTAATCCTTGCTGGGCTTCTCAGAACACAGAAGAAGATCCTTGGATTGGAGGAGGGACTATCCTTTTTCCCACAGAGGGATGAGGACATCCTTCACCACGGTGGTCAGGGAGGACGGTCCAGATAGTGAATGATGGTGCCCAAGGCAGCCTTCATGGCACAAGCACAAGAGTATCAGTGCTCAGGAATCTCGGATAACTCTAGTAGTAAGCAAACAAATTTATATTTCTCTACTACATTTAAGAAACTTATTCTAGTTTCTTATTGGGGTGAACTTTCATCTCATTCTAAAACTGCCATGGGCCTTGAAGAAGTCAGTGGGACAGGTTTCTTCAACCCCTCCCTGAATTGCCACTTGAAAGACTTTCTTTTCAGGGTGCCCTTGTGATGTCATCAAAGTGTCCCATACCAGTAATTAAAAGAGATATATTTTTCTTATTTAAGGACACTCCAACATTCAAATCTTTGTGAACCTAGATGCTAGGGACTCAGGTATCCTGACCCCATGGGGCCTGATGACTCTATCAGGAGTTGATTTCTAAACATAGTATGACCATCCCAGGAAAGCTGTTAAAGCCACCCCCAGGTAGGCTATTAAGGCCACTCCAGTAGTTACTAAGTTAAAGGAACCTAATCTATATCCTACAGTACTGCCTTGAGAAAGAAGCTAAAACTGAGGTTAAGACCCATTATAGATAAGTTTTTGGCTACCGGGTTACTGGTGCCATGTCAGTCCTCATGTAATGCATCCATTTTACCAGTATAGCCATTGGGCAAATATCACCTAGATCTGAGAGCCATCAGTGAGGCAGTGCTACATATTTATCCATAGTAGATTACCCATATGCCCATTTAACATAGGACTCTGTCCTTGATCTCAAGGATGCCTTCCTTTCTATCTCTGTGGATCCTAACTCTCAATATTTGTTTGTTTTTAAATGAGAAGATCTCCAAAGAGTATACTTGGCCTGCCTTGTGTCCAGGCTTTCAAGATAACCTACACCTGTTTGTGCCTGGACTTTGTTTCAAGACTTGAGAGATTTAAAGTTCAAAAGAGAAGGCTTGTTACATTACATAGATGACCTCCTCATTAGTAGCCCTACAAAGAAATTATCTGATAAAAATACCATTAACACCCAATTTTCTAGCAAAATGGAGTTACAAGGTGTGCCAACAAAAGGCCCAGATTTTTCAACAAAAGGTCACACATCTAGGATATTTTACCACCAGGACAAAGACAACTGTTTTCCCAAGGAGAACAGGAGCATCTGCCATCTGAGCCCCTCAGAGTATAGACAACACAGGGACAAGCTTCTGTAGTATATGGCTACCCCATTTTGGAGTAATAGCTAAATCCCTATAAGAGGCAACTAGAGGACCAGGAATTGAACCTTTAAAATGACGGCAGACACTTAGAGATATTTAATGGCTGAAAACAGGCCTTGATTTAGGCCTAAACCCTAGGAATCCCAGACCTAACCAAAACTTTTTGTTTCTTTGTGGCTGAGAAACAAGGAGTAGCCATGAAAGTGTTAGCTCAGCATCTGGACCATTTTTGCACCAGCTTAAATCAGCCATACTTCTCCCAATTGCCAACAGATAGAACATGAGCAAAAGTTATGCCAGCTGCTCTGATCTGACAGACCACCCATTAATGGAAGTGGCTACCATGTGGCTCATTAATGGTAGTAGATTCATATAGGATGGCATTAGGAGGGCAGATTATGCCACAATCAGTCCAACTGAGCCAAAAAGATTTCCCCGAGACTTCTGCTCACAAAGCGAAACTCATTGCCCTCACTCAGGCTCTCCAGGCAGCCCCAGAGAAGAGACCTATATACACTGACCGCAAATCTTTCTGGTCCTGCATATACATGCAGTCATCTAGAAAGAAAGAGGACTTTTGACCACTTGCTAGTCTCCAATAAAATGTAGATCAGAAATCTTCAACCTCTTTGAGGCAGTAAATTTCCCAAGTCAGGTAGCAGTTGTCTATTGCTGAAGCCATCAAATCTCCTTGGACCCTGTGTTCCAGGGAATTTTTTGTTTTGTTTTGTTTTGTTTTTTGTTTTGTTTTTTGAGACAGGGTCTCACTTTGCAGTTCAGGCTGGCCCTGAGCTCACTATGTAGCCCAGGCAAGCCTCGAACTCAGCAATCCTCCTGTCTCTGCCTCCCAAGTGCTGGGATTACAGGCGTGTTCCAGGAAATTTTAAAGCAGACATCATGGTCAAGCAGGCTGCTCTCCAATATAATTCCAGTATACCACAGCTCCACCCATAGTCCTGTTACTCTAGGATCTTGACTTAGAGCCAGAACATTCTATGGAAGTGCTTCAAGCCATCCATAATGATCAAGGAGTTCAAAAGGGCTGATAATGCCATGTGGGACCCTGATTGTTCTTGTCACTGTGAGTGTAGTGGAAAGTCTTTAAGTCCCTACATAAGGCCTTCTCCCTTGGATGAGATACTCCACTGACTGCTATGGCACATAGGCTTTTTGTAGTGCCCAGAGTACACAAAATTATAACTCAAGTCAGTAAGATATCCCCTGCTTATGCTCACTATAATCCACAGACTTATCCTCCCCAACTGCCTTAAAAGTGGTACAAAGGTGTGGATCCTCCTCTGGAGATGACTGGCAAATAGACTTCATACACATGCCTGTATGTAATGCGCGCACACACACACACACACACACACACACACACACCTCTTGTTGTGCATTGATACCTTTTACTGGCTGGGTAGAGACTTCCCTACCATGCCAGAATGGGACTTGGAGATGGTAGAAGTCCTCAAAGAAGTGGTTCCTAGCTACAGGCTTCCTAGGTATATCCAGAGTGATAACAGACCCTCTCTTACATCCTAAATCACATGAAGAATTAAGTCTACTGCACACTCTGTGGAGACTCCAATCATCAGGAAAAGTCTTAAGAGCCAGATTCTGGGGTGAATCTGACCCAGTATGTGTCAAGAATCCTAGTATAAGTGGCTCAGTCTCCTTTCTTACTGAAACCAAAACTTCCTAGTTCTTGCAACTTATGATTCATCTTGAAGCTTTCCTAATGGCCTTCCAAAAGTGCAGAAGTAACAGTCTTCTGCTCTGCGGGACCAGTGATAATTGTCAGCTCAATATTTGCCCTGGTGACCAAGACCTAATCGAGACCTGGAAGGAGGGTGGTCCACTCACACTCAAACAGAAAGGCCCTTACATAACCCATCTAACCATTCCTCCTGCCATTAAAGCACAAAGAATAGATAGTTGGACTCATCTCCCTAGGGTAAAACCCATGCTTTCTGAGACAACAGAAAACAAAGAACAGGGACCACCAACTTAGTATGTTTGTGAGCCAGTGTATGACCTCAATCTTCTTTTAAGAAAATAAAACACCAACCACTCTGTTGAAACATGTAAGTAAAATTTTTGCTCTTTCTAAGTAAATTGTGTGCCTAGTCTTTCTACTCTTTTGTTTACTGCATTTGAGGTTTTTGTCCCAAGTTATAACGTGATTTCTTTTGGCATTCTCCTGGATGATTGAAAAACTGACTCATAGAGATAGCAAACAGTGGTTATTTTCATAAGATCTTAAAACTAGTCACATCTTCCTCCCTTCATCCACTTGACAGACAGCCAAGAACTTGCCCAGAGTACTGTGTCCTTCAGAACAAACACACTCAATGGCAGCAAGAGACATACAACATCAGAGGGGACTAGGTCTCCCAACTGCTGAATCAGGGGTTATCTGTGTCTCTAAAAGAAAAATGCAAATCCTATGTCAATCAGTCTGAAATAGTGAAAGCATAGGAAACTGCCTGACTAGGCTTCTAAGATCAATTTTTCTGCCTGTTCCTTATCTTTTTTGGCATAGACTTGCTCTGAACACAGCCTTCCATGTTCTTCAATAGATACAGCCACTTGCTACCTGATGTACACTGACAATTCATTGTTCATCATACACAAGAGCCTGGACTATGCCTGCCCATTCCACAGTAACAAGTGTGTTAATCTACAGTGGAAAGACTCTGTTCTTCTCCAGCTTATCTACTACATTTTAATGTTCTAGAATCTATGCAGTGGGAAAATTCAGAACTGGAGAAAGGAACATAGTGATTTGTGGAAAAATATGGAAGGTCACAATAATGACCTCACTGTTATGTGAACAATATATAAAGCTTTCTATGTTCCAGTTTCTCTACAGTAAACTAAATTTAAAAATAAACAATGACAGTATTAATTTGTGTTTTAAGTGTTTTTTAAAGGGCAATTCAATGGCATCAGTATTGTGAACACGTAAGAACAGCTTTTCGTATTTGGTGATTATGAAGTTGTTGATGAAGTTCAAGAGAATATTTTTAGCTTAATAACTAACACAGAATTCAGGGTATAAAATATTTTATAAAATATGGTACTTTTGGTTCAAAATGGTGCCTGATAATATGTATTTTTTCTCTTCCCCACCCTCAAGATACATTAACAAAGAATTTTTTAATAGATAAATATAATTCCACAAGAAGGAAGAGAAAATAGTAGAGGGAGATTTATAGCTATAAGATTATAAACTGCTGTAAAATAAAAACCTGATGGAAAATGTGCATTGATCAAAACAGAAAAAAGACAGTCCAGAAGAAACATGGAAAAAATCACAACCAAGGAAAGAAGCAATGCAGCAGAATGCAGGACAGGATGAGGACTCAAAGTCAGTCAAGTAGGGCAAAGGATGGAGGATGAAAGAGGTAGCTTATAATTGATGAATCATTTTTAGGAAATATACATGACAAGATCCATCCCACTCTCTTCCCCCATGTCAGAGCTTGCTGTCAGGCACTTAATGCAAAGCAAAATAATGAGGCATTCTTCAAACTGAAATTGTACCATTTCTGGGAGGGACTGTGGCATAGGTGTTGACACTGCACAGTGAAGATCTCTTTAGTTTAATTCAATGACCACTTCTGACTCACACTAAACTAGGCTTTCCACTTAGCAAATTTCACCCACAGAAACAGAGTTCCCAAGCCAACTTTGTAGTCTCTCATTTTAAAAAATGTAAATGGGCAACCAAGATCCACTGGTTATATGAATAAGTTTTGTAATGTGAAAGAAAACTCTAATAATTTACCTCATGCTTATTGGCTGTTCACTATTGCTGACTATTATTATCAATGTAAACATACTCTGTAAATATTCACAGCAACTATAGGAGCATAATGTGACTGTTATGCCCCAGGAAACTGAGGCAGATATGCTTAAATAACTTATCCAAATTTATAGTTAGCCTGTATTAACAGGTAAGATTTGACCTCTTACTAGTTTGGAATGATAACATACTATGTTGTATTGCCTTTCATGATAAACAGAAAACTAACCTCTGAGGAAAGAAGCAATTTAAATCAAATAAGTAGACAAATAATAATTAAGGAGAAATTCTGATTTTAAGAGTAAAGAAAGGAACAATTGCTGAATACAGGAGTTCTAGAATTTTTTAAATAAAATTGTTTAAAACTAACCCAAAGTAAAATGATAAATCATAGAATTTCTTTTTAAAATACAATTTAAAAAAGTAAAGGTACACATATATAAAAAAGTCAAACATCTATCCACAGGCATGCCAGACATAAAGAATAAAGTAAATAATGAAGAGAAAATAAGTGAATTCATGAGGATTCTTCCAGAACTGAAGAAATAGAACTTTGAATCAGAAAACTCCCTACATTGCCAATGAAAGAGTACCAAAAGTTACTCTAATGAATTTCAGAACCAAGAGTAAGAAGATTATAAAGGCTTCCAAGGAATAATAAATACATCTACAAAGGTATGACTATCATACTAGCATCAAAATTATCCTCTACAACTAAAGATTGGGAAGAATCCCTTCAATAATTTAAGGGAATCTTTGTTTTTTCAAATTTTCATTTTTATTAGTATGTTTGCAGAATATAATCGCATACACTGTGGAGAGATGGTCCACATAAGACTCACTCAGAATGATGAGGGTAATCTATACTTGAAGGTTTTGATTTTACTCTAGAGTCAATTACAGATGTGAAGGACATTACAAATTACAAATACCTTTACAGCAACTTACACATGTTTTTTATTCAATAACTGAGCATGATAGCCTAACCAAGTTTGCAAATAAAACCGTTGCAAGTACTTTAGCTCCCCTCCCCCATTTAAAAACAATTGTGATAAAATCAGCACAGCATAAGCTTCACTTCACCATAAGCAGCAGTATTTGAAGGTCCCAATTTCTCCATATCCTTGCCAACACTTTTTTCATATCTTTCTTCCTTTTATTTTTAAACTATTGTCATCCTTGTGAGTGTGAGAAAAAAATCTTATAGTGGCTTTGATTTGAAATTCTCTAATGACTAAATGACATCATATATGTTTTTATGAACTTTTTTTGGTACTTGACATTAAACTCAGCATTCTTGCACTGAGCTACATTCCTAGTGGGTTTTTTTTTTTTTTGGTTTTTTTGTTTGTTTGTTTTTGAGGGGAACAAGGTCTTTCCAAATCACTAAGTAGCCTGGACTGAGCTCACACTTCAATCCTCCTACCTCAGCCTCCTAAAGAGCTGAGATTATAGCTATGCACCACTATGTCTGGCTCCCACTTGCATATTTTTTAATTTAACTGTTTATCTTTTGGTTGTGGAGTTGTAAAAATTCTTTGTGTATTATGGATGCTAGACCTTTATCAAATTTACGACTTGCGAATATTTTCTCATTTTATGGTTTGTCTTTTCACTTTCAATAATCACCTTTGATGCATTAAGCTTTTTAATTTTGGTGAAATCCAATTTAATTACTTTTCTTTTGTTAATTGTGCTTTTGATAGCATATCTAAAAAATCTTTGCCAAATCTGAAGTATCAAGATTAGCTCTGTTTTTATATTTATTAGCACGTTTGCAATATATAATGATTACAATCACTGTGAGGAGTTGATATAAGTACATACCATACCTGAATTGTTTATATCCCCTTCCTTTGCCCGATTCCTTCCTACCATATCTTGGCCCTCTCCCCATTTATAAAAATAATTCTATCTTCTCATTTATTGTAACCTATCTTTTATTTGCTCTGCATTTATCATTTGAGTTTCTCATATAAGAGAAATCATGTGAAATTTAAGTTTGTGTATTTCATTTTTTTTCAGTTAACATTATGGTAGAAAGTGCATCCATTTTTCTTACAAATGATTCAAACTTTACACTCCGTTATGTCCCTGTGCTTTCCTTTAAGAGTTTTATAGTTTTCACTCTCATTTATGTCTTTAACACATTTTGAGTTAATTTTGGCATATGAAGTAAAACTCTGACTTTATACTTTTTCATATGGTGTATGAAGTGAAGTAAGAATCTAACGTCAATATTTTGGATATGGAATTTCAGTTATCCCAGCAAAATTTTTTCAAGAGACTGTTTTGTTCCATTGAATGGTCTTCATACTCTTCTTCAAATTCATTGGCCATAGATTTATGAGTTTATTTCTAGACTCATAATTCTTTTTCATGGGTCTATGTGTCTATCCTTGTGGCAGTATCACACTGTTTTGATTACTATGGCTTTGAAGAATTTTGAAATTGAGAAATGTGAATACACCGATTCTATTCCTTTTCAATATTGTTTTTGGCTATTTAGAATCTCTTGCAATTTCATACAAATTTGAGGTTTTCTTTTCCATTTCTAGGAAAAAAGACTTCAGAATAGTGAAAAGCATTGTACTGAATCATTACATTGCTCTGAAGAATCTTGCAATCTCCACAATATAAATTCCCCCAATTCATGAGTAAAATATGTCTTTTCATTCATTTAGACCTTTATTAATTTCTTGTAGCTTTCAGTACATGTATCTTTCCTTTCCTCAGTAAATTGATTACAGAGTACTACATTTTATTCTTTGGGATGATATTGTAAGTGAAAATATTAACCTGATTTCATTTTTTGGATTGTTCATTGCTAATGTACATAAATACAACTAAATTCTGTGTACTGATGTGTCTTGCAACACTGCAAAATTCATTTATTAGCTCCAGTAACTTTAGGAAGTGTTTTTAGGATTTCCTATGTATAAGTTCATGTCATCTGCTTTTCTAATTTTTCAGGCTAAAATTTCCAGAACCAATTTGAATAGACATGACAAATGCAGAGAATCTTGGCTTGTTCCAGTTCTTATGAAGAAAGATTTCAGTCTTTCAATCCTGAGTAAGATGTTAGTAGGGGGTATTTTAAAATAGATTTTTTATTATGTTAAGGACTTCTAAGAAAATTATTTTCAACCTAGAATTTTTCACTAAGTCAACCTCTCAATTAGAGAGAAGAGCAGAATAAAACAGATTTTCAAACCTGTAACATCCCAGAACAATTCATCCTATACATCTTTTCAGAAGTAGTTGCTTGAAAATTCATGGCAGGAAATAAAAGAAGAAAGTAATGAAAGATCCCAGAAATATCAGAGTCACAGTAAAGGAAGATCCTAAAATGACATTAGGTCTAGAAAGCAACCAGTCCAAATCATGATGCTATTAGAGACAGTGATTCTAAGGAGATCTGTGGTAAGTGCTGGAAGCAGGGTAAATATGAAAGCATTAGCACAAATGAAGAAACTAGGCAATTTTAAAGAGAAATTCAGGAGCCTTTGGGAGTAATAAGATAGACTACAAGCAATAAAAAGAGTGAGAAAAGGGACTGATAAAATACAGAGAGAAATGACTCCATAAGAAAATAATCTGGGGCCGGAGGGTTAGCTCAGTGGTTCAGGCGCCTGCCTCGCAAGCGCAAGGTCCTGAGTTCGATCCCCGGTAACCACATAGAATGCTGGGCGTGGAGACACGCCCACCAACAATCAACACCACATACTACAATGCTGGACGTGGTGGCTCACGCCTGGCATCCCAGCACTCGGGAGGCAGAGACAGGAGGATTGCTGAGTTCGCGGCAGCTTGCCTGGGCACCATGATGAGCTCAGGGCCAGCCTGAACTACAAAGCGAGACCCTGTCTCAAAAAGCAAAAAAAAAAGAAAATAATCTGAACTGGAAATCATAACTTAATGTGGAATAACTAAGTGATTGATGACAGAAGCAAGACACTTATTTGAACTTAAAGAGTCCTTGGAGTCTGATGTCATGAAATTATAGTACTCAGAAGGCTATGAGTGACCAGCATTCACATACTATAGTAATGTTAGAACTACTTATAGTCTATCATTGGAAGGTTTAATTATGGTTATAGAACAAAATGAAAATGCAACAATCTGATGGGAAAAAACCTAAATGTTTTGAAATATCACTTGGGCAAATATTTGCTTCCAGTTTTCTCTCACAGTGGAATATTCACCATACTATACTATCAACAATTCCTTCCAGACTGTGAGGGAAATGGCAAGTTTATAAGACAATGTGATGATCAGCAATATGAATTCTTTTTTTTTCCCCTCTCATTTCTTTTGTTCCACTACGCTTATTGGCTAAATTTGGGTGTTTGTTATGATCACATTCATCACTGGGAATTTGTAACTGTACTGATATATTTTTCCCCATTCCCCTGCATTCCCTTCCACCCTAACATCCCTTCTTATTTACAAAAACTTTGTTTCCATTTTTTCCTTCTTTTCTTATTTTTTCTTTTTCTTCTTTCCTTTCCCTCACCCCCTTCCCTATTTGCACTTCCTTTTTGGACCTTTTCTTCCTATTTTACATTGTCCATTATGAAGTCTTAAAAATAAGATAGAAAGGAAGCTTTTCAAAAACACTGGCTAAAAAAAGTAGAATATTCTTTTTATCCACTTTAGAAGAGAGACAGGATTTAGCTTAGTGGTGCTGTGCCTGCCTCCAGTATAAAAGAACCGGTAATAAGAATACTTGGGGTGGCAGAAAAGAAAATTCTAGATTGTCAGATTATACTGAAAATTCCATCACTGTTTAACTAGTTTCTAACTTTTGCCTAAAAACTGAAAATGATATATCTCATCCAATTCATTTCAAGCATAAATTTGAATCTATGAATAAAGTTTTTCATTTTTACAGACACCACACCCTTTTCCTGTTCTCTAGATCTTTTCAATTTTCTTTCATAAAACAATTGTGCCATTATGCTCCACTGAAACCATTCCATGCATTCTTGGCTGAGTTTGGGTCCTGTTGGTATCTTTAGCTTCTACTAATGTGCACAGGCATGACACCAATATCAGAAGGCCACTTGATTTGGCACACAGCATGAGATACGTTCATAGTGAATTATTTTCTGTGCATATAATATATACAAATTCAAAGATTTCCAGAATATAAATAGTTCTCAAACATATTCTGTCCTTTTTGAATAGCACTGCTGCATTTACATACATAAATCCCATGATTCTACCCAGCCATTTTGGACATATTGTACATGACTTCATGGGAAAAGTAAAGTAGAAACTTAAAAGCAATTATCCAATGAATGTATTGAATGGAGACAGCCTGGATACATAAATTATAAAATATTTTCTCAGAATCTGTTTTGGAAACTTGAATTATCAATTCAAACATCTTAATCCTTCAGATATTTGTGTATGTACTGCAAATTACTTGAAATGGGGATATTAAGTGGCAGTGTTTCACCATTTTCATAGAAAAAGAAGAAACAGACCCTGCTTAAATAAATATTAAAATATTTCATAGTAGACATTGTTTTTTTTTTTTAATGTGGCACATGGTATACCAAAGAAGCTGGTAAAAGGCTTAATTGTGAAGACTAGTGCTGAAGTCTCTCTGTGGACATTATACAAATTCAACTTCACTCAACTTAGTAGAAGGAGGCAGGAGGGAGAATAGACTATCATAGAGATTTCAGTGATTCGTGTTAAATGTTAAATGATCTTCCGCAAAGCTTGTATCCTTCTAGTTAACAACTCTAAGGATCACAATGCAAATAGGGAAAAAAAAAAGCATAAATTAGCACTTTGAAAAATCAAGGTATGTTTTTTAACCACACTGAAATGGAAGTAAACTCTCCCTCCCATCTCTAAATGGCCTCAGAGAAACAGTGTTTTCCATTCCCTCTGTTCCTACAATTGTGCCTCAAGCAAGGGCAAGAACTGTTAACCTGTGAGGTTAAGGAGGCAGATGCTGAGAGCTAGGCTTTGTTAGTTTGATGTTTTCTGGAGTACTCTGTGTGTGTGTGTGTGTGTGTGTGTGTGTGTGTCCATGTGCACTCACATGTGCTGTGAATACTGAGATGGTATTAAGTATAGAAGATAATGCAGGGCCAGGGATTTAGCTCAGTGGTTCTGACTTCTGCCTGCCAAGAGCAAGGTCCTGAGTTTGATTCCCAGTAACTACATACCACAATGCCAAATGTAGTGGCTCATGCCTGTAATCCCAGCACTAGGAAAGCAGAGGCAGGAAGATTGCTGTGAATTCAAGGCTTCCTTGGGCTACATAGTCAGCTCAGGGCCAACCTGAATTACAAAGCAAGACCTTGCTTCAAAAATAAATAAATAAATAAATAAAACAAAACAAAGACAGATAATGCAAAAGTACAATTAGCATCAAATACACCACAAGTTCAAGAAAATATTTACCTGAATATTGAACTTTCTCCTGTGCTCAGGGTTATTTGTGAGAATGAGGCAGTTAAAAAAATCTCCCAACATGCTGCCAGGTTTCTTGGGGACTTGAGTCTTCCTTATCACAGGTGAGTCCTTACCAGCACTATGGTCCCTGCCAATTCATTTACTGTCTCTACCATCTCTAAATCAGATACCCTTGAGTAATGTATCTCAAGCTCCAATGTTCTCTATCAGGAAATTCTCCATAATAGAATTCCCCATGATTGGAAAGCATCACATTTGACACTACTCCATCCATCTGTACAACTCTTTCTGCTTTTTTTTCCCCACTGTAGCTTTGTAATATAACTTGAAATCTAAGTTTGTGATGTCTCCTACTTTAAACATGTTGTCCAAAATTATTATTCTAGGTCTCTTCTAGCCCCATATAAGTTTTAAGATTGTTTTCTTTAATTCTGTGAGGAATGCTACTGGTATTTTGATTTAGGTTACATTAGATCTGTGCAACACTTTGGAGGTATGGTCATTTTGACCATATGAGTTCTGCTGCCCCAGGAAAGGGGAATATCTTTCAATTTCCTGACATCTTCTTCAATCTCTTTTTTAAGCTACTGTAGTTTTCTTTGTAAAGGTCCTACACTTCCTTGGTTAGGTTAATTCCAAAGTATTTTATTTTTCTTGATACTATTATGAAAGATATTGTTCCTCTAATTGTTTCTTAGTAAGCTTTTTATTGGTGCAAGGGGAAGCTACTGATTTTTAATGTTGTTTGTGTCCTGTTATGCTAAGGTATTTGATTTTTAATTTCAGATATTTGATTTTTAATTTCAGAAGTCTGAACATCTATGTACAGGATCATGTGAACAAATAATTATAATTTAACTTCCTTTCTTATCAATTTACCTTTTTTAATTGAATTCTTTATTGGTACATTTTATATACAGTTCACAATCACACTCAACATTGGGTAATTTGTATCAGTATATGACACAGGTTAATTCTCATTTTTACCCATATCTCTAACCACCCCACAACTCCCCACTCCCTATATACATGTTCTTTCTTTTTCATTCCAAAGTCATATTTATTCATTCCCCTCATTACGTCCCCCTACCACATTCCCTTTGAGTATTTCCTATTTCACAAAATCTATCATACATTCTAGAACTCATTTACATCTACAGGTTCTCATACCAGAGAAAAGATATGGTATTTATATATCTGTGATCTATTTATTTCACTTATTAGTGTGTCCTCATGGTGTATCCAATTGCACATAAATGAATGAAACTTGTCATTCTTTATAGCAGAGTAATATTCCATTTTATAATATTAAAAAACCCACATCTTCTTTATCCAGTCTCCAGTTGATTGGCATCTGGGATGTTTCCAAGATTGGGGTGATGCATGCTTATTAAGCTGGTAACAGAATCACTGATCTAACTCCCCAGCACTCTATTTCTTTTTAAAATAGTTTTTGTCTTTTGTGAGTGTGAACATTATTTTTAAATTATTTTGTTTTATTTTGTTCTTGTTTTTGTTTTCTCCTTTTTTTCTTCCCTCCTATCTTCATTACCAGTTTCTTGAAGCTCAGTTAATCTTCCTTTGTCTTTCAGCACTGTTACTAATCTAATTTTCTAATTTCATTTCTGTATTTTTTTCCTCCTCTCACTTTTAAGTTTTCTCCCCACAGAGTAAAATCGCTCTACTGAGTGAATATTTATTGTATATAATTTTCTGATTTATCTTAGAAATAATAAATCTGATAAGCACTAAAGCAATTATAATGAGAACCTCAATAACCACTGTCACAAATAGACATATCAACAAGGCAAAAAAAAATCAACAAAGAAATATCAAAGCTGAACCAAACCTTTGAACACATGGACTTGGTAGATATCTATAGGGTGTTCCCTCCACAAAAACAGAATACACATTCTCAGCAGCACATGGAAGGTTCTCCAAAACAGAGCACATATTAGTACATGCATATACTAAAGTAAGGGCAAAGACACTGAAATGATCCTATGCATATTATCAGACCAAGAGCAGTGAAATTAGAAATAAATGGCAAAAGAAACCAAAAATATTTTATAAATAAATAGAAATTAAATAACATATTTCTGAATAATCAGTGGATCACAGATAAAATTAAAGAAGGAATTAGTTTCTATAATTAAATGCTATGCCAATATTACATACTAGAAATTATGAAACGCAATAAAAGGAAATGTATGTCTATGAATTCCCACATCAGAATAACCAAATAAACTCAAATACATAACCTAATGTTGAGCCTCACAGTTTTAGAAAAAGTAGAGATATCCAGACTATCAGCACCTACTTTGAGGACCTGTATCTGATAAGACAGAAAACTCAGAAGATTTGGACAGATTTCTTAATACACATGAATAACCAAAGTGTAATAAAAAAGATATAAAATCCTAAATAATCTAATGCTAGCCAATGAAATTAAAGAATTTTTTTTTTTGAGACAGGGTCTCATTTTGTAGTTCAGGCTGGCCTGAGCTCACTGTGTAGCCCAGGCAAGCCTGGAACTCAGCAATCCTCCTGCCTCTGCCTCCCAAGTGCTGGGATTACAGGCATGAGCCACCATGCAGGGCTTTGTGGGGTGTGGTACTGATTGCTGGGGGGTGTGAGTCACCTCGCCCAATATCATATCATTGTATGTGGTTACCAGGATTGAACAAGGGACCTTGCACTTGGTAGGCAGGCAGTGGAACACTGAGCTAAATCTCTGGCCCATGAAGAAACTAATTTTTAAAACCACCAAAAAAAAAAAAAAAAAAAAGCCCACATTCTGAAGGAGTGACTAATTGTACAAAAAATTTAAAGTTAAAATGTCACTATTCCTCAAATTGTTTAATGAAATTGAAAGTGAAGCAGTACTCCCAAAATCAATCCTGGAAGCAAGCATTACTTTGACACCAAAACCAGAGAAGGATCCAATGAATAAAGAGAACTATAAACCAATTTCCTTAAGGTACAAAGATGTGAAAATCAGTAAGGTACGAAAACTAGAATGCAAAAATTCATCAAGAAACTAATACACATGGCCAACTAGGATTCATACACAAATCAGTAGGTGTAATTCACCACATTAACAGAACCAAGAATAAAAGCCATATGATCATCTCAATAGATGCTGAAAAACAAGACAAAGTCCAATATTTATTCATGATAAAAAAACCCTATAAAAATTAAAATAGAAGGCTTTTATCTCAATCTGATAAAAGGCATATATGAAAAACCAATAGCCAATAGCCAACATCATATTAACTGGTCAAAAACTGAAATCTGTCATTCTAAAATCAAGAACAAGACAAGGATGCCACTATCACCATTCCTGTTCAATGTAGTTCTGGAAACATTAGCTATACCAATTAAACAAAAGAAATTTTATAAAAATGTAGGTAGAAAAGGAAGAAGTTAAATTATTATTATTTGCTGATGATATAATATTCTAAATAGAAAATCACAAAAACTGTCATCAAAAGGCTGTGAGAATTAATAACCGAGTATTATATTAGACTATAAGGCCAATATTCAAAAATCAATAGCACTCATGTACACAAACAAATTCACTGAAGAGAAAAATTGGCGGAATAATTCTCTTCACAATAGAATCAGTGAAATGAAACACTTAGGAATCAATCTAATGAAGGGAGCAAAAAAACTATACATTGAAACCTACAGTACTCTGAAAAAGGAGTGCAAAAAGGCTATCTGAAATTTATCCCGTTATTGGGTAAGCTGAAACAATAAAGTGAAAGTGGCCGTATTTCCAAAACTATTGTACAGATTTAATACAATGCTGATCCACAAACAGAAGGAAACAAAGCTTTTATAAACAGGAAAGAAAACAAGGATTAAAGAACTGAAGTGTTGAAGAAAAAGAAGAATTAAGATGCATCACATGTAAGTACAAATTCTCTATGATGAAAACAACTTCCAGCCTAGATTGTTATACATTGTCAAACTATCTTTTGAAATTGATGGAGAAATGAGGACTAGATTTAGTTTATTAGTACATGAGTGGGGTGTATGTTTACATTCCTTGTAGGAAGTTGGTACGTGTAATAACACATCTTAATTCCTTTCTTCATCTCTTTTCTTTCACTCTCTCCTGCCTCTACCCACTACTTGATTCCCCTTTAAAAAAAAATTGCACTACATAATATTTACAGTCCTTGTCCAGCATTGATGCATTACATAATATATCCCAATTCCTTTCTGTAAATCCTTTATCCTTTCCCTTTCTTCCTTCTCCCTCTATTTTTTGATCCTCTTCCCATTATATAATAATCTGTCTCCCGGCTTTCAATGTATCCCACTTAATATAAAAGATCACACAAAGGCTGGAGATTTAGCTCAATGGCACTACACCAGCCTCACAAATGGAAGATCCTGAATTCAATCCCCAGTACCACAAGAAAAAAAAAAGATCACATAAAAATTAACAATTATGGTGGGGGACCTCAAGCTCCACTGTCACAAATAAATCAACTAGAGAAATAATACAACAAAAAGATGCCAGAGATGAGCCACACTTTGAAACAAATGAATGTCTATGGAATATTCCACCTAAAAACAAAATATGTATCTTCTTAGTAGTACACAAAACATTCTCTAAAGTAGATCACATTTTAGCCCACAGAACATACTTAAATAAACATAAAAGGGGGCTGGAGATTTAGCTCAGTGGTTCCTGCACCTGCCTCACAAGCGCAAGGTCCTGAGTTCAATCCCAGGTCACCACATACAAATGCTGGACATGGTGGCTCACGCCCACCAGCAATCAATACCACATACCACAGTGCCGGGCGTGATGGCTCATGCCTATAATCCCAGCACTCGGGAGGCAGAGACAGGAGGATTGCTGAGTTCGCAGCGGCTTGCCTGGGCTCCATAGTAAGCTCAGGGCCAGCCTGAACTACAAAGCGAGACCCTGTCTCAAAAAAAAAAAAAAAAAAGCAACACTTTACCTTAAGTAACAAATTTATTTTACATCACCTGTACTTCAGTAAAATAAAGGACAGAAAAAGGTGAAATCATCTGAAAAATTTAGCAGTCCTGAGTGGCACTGACCTTAACCTTGTCCCATCCCCACCTCCATTATTTCTTTTCCCTGGTCCTTTTATATTCCTCTTCAGTCCTTACCCTGTCTCTTCTATTTTTACTTCCACTATAAGCAATTAGCTGTGTAAATTATCTGGTAATTTCTAATCATAGAATGTGACTGTCACAAGAATAGAAGCAGGATAGAAGAACAGAAGAATAGAAGCAGCCTGTGTGGAATCCTGTGCTGTGGGGCCTCTCATGACCAGACAAGCAAAGCTCCCTTGGAGTAGAAGGTGGACATGACAAGCCTATCGTAAGGAAGCTTCCAGAAAGGCAGAACCAAGCTGATGCCCAATCAGATCAACTCTATTAGTCCTCAAGACAGACATATTTACTTCCTCATCCTTTGCATGGTTTTGATTTTCCATTCCACTTCATCATCCTTATATCTCTTCATGAGCTATCTATGTTTCTTTTAGGAAAAGAAGGAATATAAATAAAGGAAGTAAATAGTTTCAATTATGATGCTTGTGATAATGGTGTTATGTCTCTATATGGAAAAGATTGTGGTGGTTTATTTTCTGCTTATAGTTCTTTTCTGAAAACACAGAGATAATTAGTATTTCCCAGTACCATGTGTAATGATCTGAAATTACAGAAAAAAATGTAGTATGTTCTTATTTGTTTCTAACATGTGGGGGGGAAAAACTAAGCCTGCTGAACCTATTGCTGCACTTGAGAGAGTGGCACTGTTGGAATCTCTCCTGTGAGCACTTGCCTGCTCCTCTTCAGGGATGGTGGTATCCTAACATCCACAGCATTTTCTGGTTGTCCCTCCAGGTATACTCTCTATCGTTCCCTTTTTGGACTGAGTAAATGAGAATCTTTTTCCCTAGCATCTATTTTGACTCAACTTATAAGAGGTACCAATAGGGGAGCAGAAAGAGAGTTAGATTGGGTATTTATTCCCCTGCCAATCCACAGATGAACTCAGTTTCTCCTTCAAAAGCTATGCTGTGGTCAGGTGGCACCCTCCCCACCTTGTGCTGCTGTGACTAGCTTTCGCTTTTAGGAAGTGCTTTGTCTTGCTCCTGTAGACATAGATGTAGCAAATACAAACCCCCCAGAACTTCACCACTACTTGTTTTCCTTCAACCCTGCTGCAGTAGGTGGGAGGGCAGCCCCCAAATCAATACGCCCATGTCCTAACTTCCAGAATTTGTGAATGAAACCTTATTTGGAAAAAGGATCTTTGCAGATGTAATTAAATTAAGTCATTGCAATGGAGATCTTATTACCCAAGTGGGCCCTGAAAACAATAACAGGGGCCTTATAGGAGAAAGGCAAAGGGAGATTTGACACTGATGCAAGAGAAGAAGACACAGAAGAGGAGAAGCTGATATGGAGTCTGAGGCTGCCAGAATGTAGTAGTCACAAGCCAAGGGATGCTAACAGGACCAGAAAGGGATGGGGTGGAGGAAGGGCAAGAAAAGGGTTCCCCCAGAACCTCCAGAGGGGGCACAACCCAGCAAATACTTTCACTTCCAAATTCTGGCCTCTGGAGGAATAATATAACACATTTCTCTTGTTTTAAAACATGAAATTTATGGCAACTTTTTATCCTAGGAGACAAATATAACATACACCTTCCATCCTTTGCAGACAGGTCCTCTTAAACGCTTACCTATTACAGGTGCCCACCAGTTTCCTGTCAAGATCTACCAGACAGCTACATTTAGTAATGCTGAACATCTCCTTATAACTGGAAGCTATGAATATTCTGGTAACAAAAAAAGTAAAATTGGCATTTATAGTGCTTATTCTTATTAAATACTCAAATGTGTATGCAGTAGTCACTTTCTGTTCATAAAATAGGTCTAGATGTACAAGGTAATCTACAAAGATTTGAATAACCTTGTTGTAGGGATGTTTCTTATGCAAAATAGTTGCACAGAAAAGATTATTGTTTTTTAAATGTTTTGTGAAAATGCTTGTGCAGTGGAAGTTGATATCTGGGAAAAGAAACTTTCAGTTAGTTCCATGAATAATTACTTTTGTGTGCAATTTCTAAAACTATGACCAAGCCAAGAATAGAGACCATAGGTACCCTTACTAATACAGTGCCTTTTGCAAAGGCCAGGCCAACAGATAGCAGCATGAACTTTGCTTACAGACAAGTAAAACCATGGCACCATTTAGACAATTCAGTCAGATAAGAGCCTCAGGACAGTTCTGTGGGAATTACCAGTAGTTAATGCGCAGAAGGTGGAATAAGAAACAAACAGTGTTAAGCAACACAGAAGGCAAAGCAGGAGAATAAGAAGTTTCAAGGTACCGGAAAATATGGAGTGTTTCTAAATAGTAACCTCAGAGGTTCAGAGATATAAGTACTAATAAAAGGTCATTACTTCGGGAACTTTCAGGAGAACATGTGTGACAAAAGCCAGATTGCAAGAGAAGGATCTGCTGACTACTGATAAAAGTCTACTCTTCTGGGTCAACTTTCACATATGCAAACAGCAAGGCTTTCAGAAAAGTGGCTCTAACACTCGCTGTCTAATTCATGGAGTACTTTTCATACCGATACTGGGGGCTCATTCAGAACTAATCAAACCAGAATTTGGGGCAGCTGAGTCCAGACAATACCACTCTTGGAAGTAACAAGTTTTTCTAATGAGCAACCACAATTGTGAATCACTGCTATGGAGGGGTTCACGAACTGCAGCCATGCCTCAGGTTCAGCCTGCTGACTGCTTTCATAAATATAGTTTATTGGGAAAGGGTGGCACTCTTCATCAGCAGGATATTTCTGGTCATAGCTTTCAGAGGAGTCCAAGGGTAGAGCTGAGTACTTGTAATGGAGGTGACATGGCCCATGGCGTGAAAGTATTAACTACTGGCCCTTTATTAGGAATACTTGGTATACAGAAATGCCTCACCCTTAGTATTTCTGAATTTTTTTGTGTGGGTTATTCTCTTTAGTGGGACACCTGTGCATTATAGGAAGTTTAACAGCATCCCTGGCCTGTATTTACTGCTAGATGCCAAAAGCACCATCTAGACTCTTGTTCAACACCCAGCCCATACAGTCAAATGCCAAATGTCTATGGATGACAAAATTACCTCGATCGAGAAACACATGACAGAGTATCAAAGAATATATAGTGGGTTTTTGTTATTCATGATAGATAATATTCTTTTTTTGCTCATTTGGGTTATTTTTTTTTAACTTTTTAAAACTGAGTTTATTGGTTCATTTTAGGTTTACATTATGATCACATTCATCACTGGGAATTTGTACCTGTACATGACATATCTTCATTCTTATTTTTCCCATTACCCTGCCTTCCCTCCAGCTCTTCCACACTCCTGTATACATCAAAAGATTTGTTTCTATTTTTCCCTTTTACCTTCAATCTTTTTCTTTCCCTTCTTTGCTATCCCCTACTTCACCAGTTCCCCTCCCCTTTGATGATTTTCTTCCTATTTCACAATACCTATCATATTCTATAGTCATTATACATTTTGAATCAGTGATTATGAGCCATTGCTCCAGGGACAAACAGGTTTCTTCTGATCATGTTTTTATCAACTAATCAATTCATTATCTGGCTTTATGTGTTTCTGTTTAAAAATACTATGAATAATATATGTTTCTTACAAACAATTGTATGCTACAGTTCTCTTTTGGTAGGTGAGAGCCTGAAATCAGACTTAGCCTTCAATTTGTTCTCCATTCCTTCCATATTATTTATTTTTAGATAATTCTATAATGGACAAATAAAATTTTGCATATTTAAGGTATCAGACTGTTGATATGTGTATACATTATAGAATGATTGCTAAAATCTTGCCAGTTAGCACATCTAGCACAACAGTTATCTTTTCTTTTGTGATCATTGAGTCTTAGACCTTAATGGTTGTGTGACCATCAGTAGCTTTCATAACTTCTGTGTGCCTCATTTTACTCATTATAAGATGAGGTAGAAATAATTGTTCCTACTCATAATACATTGTTGTATTAAGTGTATTTAAATATGAAGTCATTGGACCAGAAATTTAGCTCAGTGGTTTCAGGGCTTGGCTGGCAAACCCAAAATCCCTGGTTCAATCCCCAGTAACCACATACAACAATACAGGGTGTGATGACTCACACCCACCAGCAATCAGTACCTCATACCACAATGCTGGGTGTGGTAGTTCACTCCTGTAATCTCAGCACTTGGGAAGCAGAGGTAGGAGGATTGCAGTGAGTTTGAGGCTTGCCTGGACTACACAGTGAGCTCAGGGCCAGCCTGAACTACAAAGTGAGACCCTGTCTCAAAAAAAAAAAAAAAAAGTGTGTGTGTGTGTGTGTGTGTGTGTGTGTGTGTGTGTGTGTGTAAAATTGAGAAAGGGGCTGATGTTAGCTATTTACTAACTTTAAAATCTCATTGTTGCAATCACTGCAGTGACCTTGGCCATCCTTGAATATGATTGCCAAGAGAATAGTAATTCTTCATAGAAATTCCTGATAGCACAGGAATTCGTGGACGGTATATAGTCAGTAAGAATTTACTCTTTATTGATCAGAGATACCACTGTTTTGTCATTATCTGAAAATTCAGATTCAGAGAATTTTCATGAAGCATCACAGAGGCAATTATGACTTCCTGAGACACATATGCCTGGCCTGATATGGCCAGGTTTGCATAGGTCAGGATGGGCAGGCATCCACTTCCCAAACCTCTATGAACTAAAAGGAATCTGCAAATTGCCTGAATTTCATACTCATCACTTCCATGTCTTTATAGTTTCACTTGTCTCCTCCGGTTGCTAAATTTTAGCCTTCTTCACAGTGTGGAGCAGCCCGTAAAAATCATTAGGTCTTTGGAAGTTCTCTCTATTCTTTACACTATCTGTAAAACTTCCTTGGTGTTAAAAGTCCTTATGGTCCTTTTAAAAGCTTACCATACATTGTTATTTTGAATATTAATTTGTCAGGCAGTTATGTTTTTATTTATTTATTTTTATTCTTTTTATTTTTGTTTTGTTTTGGTTTTGCAGTACTGGGATCTAACTCGGCCCCTTGTGCTTCCAAGGTAGGTGTGGTACTACTTGAGTTAAATCCCTGGCCTTTACTGAGTACTTCTTTGAGTCAAGAAGCTAATACATACAATACAAAAAATGAATTTGAGAAAAATAGCTCTCTTTAATGGCTGAGTCCCCTCTGGGACAACATACCCAAATGTTCATTTTAAATAAGTAATATTAGACATAATTTCACACAACTTTAAAAGGGACAGTATCCTTGTGAAGACTGTAAGGAAATAAGTTTTGAGGCTTATGAGAATTCCCAAGAAGGCTGCTCCATGTCTAAGAAATCAGAATTCTATATACTATACATTTGTGTGGCCCTGCATTCAGAAGCCTCTAAATAGCATGTTATATAAAATACTGTCATGATTTATTGTATCAAGAGACTTCTATAATTTTATGTGATCAGCAAATATCTTTGGCTAAATTTTCTGAATCTGTAGATATATTAACTATTCAGTAACATTTGTAAATCATATACTTATGGAACACTGAAAAAACAAAAAAAATCTCATTGTCCTTGAGAAGTACATATCTGAAAGAAAGATACCTTAGTTTTGGCTTTATTTTGGCTTCACTTGATTATCTAATTAGATAATTTTATTATCTTCGTTTTCTCTTTTTCATTAATGTTATTTCATGCAAAATAGGATTTGTTATAGGAATTTTATAATTTCTGAACAGAGCATGGTGACAGTAACAATTAAAAATGAAAATATGATGCTAGAAACCTCAGGGTGTACAGTGACATGAGTGGGAGAAAACAATTGCTTGAACTAAGACATGCTTTACTGCACATGAACTAAGATTATTTAAGGCTGGGAAGAGCTGCATATAGTGCTGCCAGAGGAACCTAGAAAACATATTCAGTTTTTCTCATAACAAAATTAATCATGTGCAGAATGTCTCAATCTGATAGGCATTTCTTATCTCACACTGTGGCTGCATATCAGTTTTGGTGCCAAAACAGACAAGAGAAGATTGTAACAAAAAGAGTGTTTACATTTCTATTCATATTCTTTAAGATAGACTTTCTCCAAGAAAAAGAAATTTAAAAAACTAGGCCTATCAGAATGTTGGTATCAGAGAAAAATAACCCATCTATTTCTGTAGGACAGATTTATTAAACAAACTAGCTCCCATGAAAGTGATGACAACATGACACTTTGGGAAAAAGCATGTCTCAACTGGTACGGAAGATTCTCACATGACACCAAAGGAGCATTTGATTTGGGGCGGGATTATACAAAAAGCATAAAAGGACAAATGTTCATTGGGCATGAATTAAATAGTAACTCTTTCCTCTACTAATCTTTTTTTTTTTTGAGACAGGGTCTCGCTTTGTAGTTCAAGCTGGACTTGAGCTTTCTATGTAGCTCAGGCAAGCCTCGAACTCAGCAATCCTCCTGCCTCTGCCTCCCGAGTACTAGGATTACAGGCTTGAGCCACCAAGCCTAGCATTTGTGGTACGTGGTGCTGATTGTTGGTGAGCGTGAGTCACCACACCTGGTATCGTTCTATGTGGTTACTGAGGATTGAACCAGGGACCTTATGCTTCCTAGGCAGGCACTGGAGCCACTGAGCTAAATCTCTGGCCCTCTTTTACTAATCTTTGTCTTTTTAAGTCTCTTCAAAATTTTTGGCTTCCTGATATTTAAGAGAAGTAAAATAAATTTTATGAGAGGCAATTAGCAGAATGGCAAGTGATTGTTTCCTCCAGAGCAACCTGACCTCATTAAACAAAAATACAACCAAAAATTTGTGTGTAGAAAGGACAGGGGAATGTTAATAATTATATACCTTAAATATAATCTAATGTCACCAAACAAGAATAAAATCATCTGTGGGGGATAAAGGAAGGAATATTACTAGTGCCTTTTCTCTGAACCCAGTCATGTATTCCCATTCCAATGTTTGTAGACTTAAACATAAGTATTTTTCTCACAAAATTTGAGGATTTTTAGTAAATAATATTTGCTATTGCTTCTCTTAATGTTATGACATTGTGTTAATATATCTAAAGTCATAGATGATCTACAATATCACTTATTTTCTATTTGACTCCTACTTACCATTAATTTTCAACTCATGAATACTATCTCTTCTGTGAGATATCAGGTTTTAAGAAAGCCATGGAGGCTCTTCAATAATGCCATAAAAATTTAAAGTGTGGATAGTTTTGAAATGGGTTTCTAAAAAAATGAAGGTTACTCTCAGTCCCTAGATTTTGTTAAAAATAGAGAAGACTCATCTGTTTGAGCTGGTTTGGGTGTGACCTTGACTAGATCCAGGAGTACAGACTAGAATAGATGAGCACACACTGTCCCTGACTTCCTGAGGACTCTATATTTCTAGAAATGTTTGGTATCAGGCACCATGAAAATGAACGAGAGAAAAATCCTTCTCAATTTCTATTGAACCACCAGAGCCAGAGAAATAAACACATTCTTTATTCCTTTAGGTTTCTGTAACTGAATAACACCTAGAATATATGAGTGACCTTGTTTCACACAATCAGCATATTAATCATGGTTATGCTAGAAAGGATCTCAGAAATTATCCAGACTTAGGCAGATTTCATGTAAGTGTGGAATAACTCTTAGTTTTGAGAAAGTAAATGCCTTGGGGATTTCATTTAAGGGATTCTATATTGAATCCTTTTGGTAAGAAAATATTAAGTTTTTGTTTTGTCTTTTTCGTCTATAATTCTGGCTATCTTACATAATACTTGTATCATTTAATTTTCATTGTGACAACTAAAAGTTTTTTAAAAATATGATTGCATATAAGTCAATTTCATTGTTGTATAGCTATAAAAATTATGACTCTAAAAGCTACACAACATGGAAAATATAAATGAAGTATTACATTTTTTAAAAGAAGAAGAAATGAATTGGGGCTATAGCTCCATTGCCGGCATACATGTGGCCCTGAGTTCAATCCTAGTACTGAGAAAGATACAAAAGGAAGGAAAGAAGGAAGGAAGCAGAATGGTAAAATGTGAAATTGTTCGTTTCATCTGACACAAGTATATATAAAACAGTAAATGTGTTAATTAAAATCAGAAGACACTTTTAAACCATAAGAATAAAAAACACTGTTACAGAAATGTACATAAATGTGCTTACTAACACCAAAAGTACTTATAAAATTAATTAACTGAACATACATATCTTCTGTTGGTTCTTTGCTTAAAGTAAAATGAAGCATAATGCACTGAGTTTGAACTTCATTCAAACTTGACTTCTCCACCTAAAATCTTGGGTACTACATAACCCTATACAGTTTCATCTTCTCGTCTGTAAATGGAAAGATTAGTAAGCTAAACAAAAAGATTGTGAAGATTAAACCAGATAACATTTACTAAGTGGCTGACATTATATAAGAGGTATCAAGTATAAGACATTCATGGAAGTCTAATGTGAAACAACTAGAAATGGCTGTGTTTTGGACTGGATCCTGGCAAGGCAGGAGTGTCCTGTCCTAACCATACTTTGCCAATTCTCTTTCAACATCACTTACCAAGGGGCTTAGTAGGTAACTAAATAAGCAGGCAGCCCAGGCACTTGCTAGGCAATTTAATCTTCCCACAAAACATTCACTAAGGGTGTTAGCTCCTCAGTTAAGATATATAAAAGACTGATCTGTCAAAGAATTGGAATATTGTAATGACTACACAGAAGTAAACACCACTGCCCTATAACTGTATTTTCCAGACATCTTACTTCCTTGCAGACATCAGGATGCAGGTACTGTTCTTAACACTAGATTAGATTTCTTCTCATCCCCCTTCCAGGCCAAACATCTCCCAAATACAAAAAGAAAAAGAAAAAAAAAGATAACATCTTGACAGCCCAGGATTGCTTGCATTTCATTATCATTGAGGTGTCGATCACAATATATACACTATGCACAAATGTCCTGAAAAAGATTGGATGGTTTGCAATCACTGCATTCTGCATTGTGTGTAGAGAAAATGGAAACAATTGCACTTAATATAAGATGAAATTTAGTCCTCTAGACAGATTTACAGTCATGCTTATGCTCCAATATCCATTAGAGTAGGAAGTTTGAAAACATAAAAGGTTTGTGCAATCCTAGAAGCATAATGTGATGAAGAATAATATTCCCAGAAGTGCAGGTGAACGGCTTATTGTCTATCTGATTGAAAGCTACCACACTAGGGTGAATTTTAGGTCTCCAGTGTTGTTCAACATTTCCTAACAGTGACAAAATGGAATTGGGAAAATTCCTAAATCTGCTATGATAGCAAATAGGACAAGATGGTTAACACTTAAAATTCAGAAAGGAAACCACAGACACTCTTACAGATGTATTTAAAACAAATTATTTTAATAGAAAAATGTGAAAACATGAACATGTACTCTGAAATTAAAAGTCTTTACTGATAATAATGGGAGAAATTATAATCTAAAGATATGAATAAATGAGCTACAGTTCATAGTGAATCATGAGTTAAAGGTACTAATAACCCAATGGGGCTTTGTCTTATTCCTCTTTATAATAATAGGACATGATACTGTCTTACATGAAGTGTTCATTACAAGAACTCAGCAGAGCACATAGTTTATTGAGCATGAGGCAGTAGGGTATTTAATTATATCACTATGTAGTAAATTACAGGATATCTAGAAAATTTATCTAAATATTACAAAATACTTCAAAGAAAGACAAAAGTGCTAGTGTTATTTAGTCAATAGAAAAGATGTCTCAGAGTTATTTATATCGCAATTGTACACTGGTTAGTTTGTGATTTCTTAATGTTATAAATTCCACTTTGAGCACTTAGAAAGGAGGGATTTGTTGGCATTTAAAATAACTAAGCAATCTGAATACATTACAGAGGAAAGCCTATGATCCTGTAATGTCTAGAGGTCAATGATACATGAAAGCATGTGTGCTAGTTTAATGCCGAGATGCAAAGTTTTCAACCAAAAATGCCTTAAGATTTATGAGTCAAATCTTGCATCCTATAAGAATTGTTATATAATGTCTACTTTTAGTCTACTGCTTTTGTGCATGGCCTTGTTCTCCTCCTGAGACAATCTCATCCCTTCTCTTGATTTTAACTACAATTCATACTTTGTGGCTGATTTCCAACTGACAGACTCTCAACCATCTTTGATCCTTCCTGTTAACTTCAGACTCACTGATACTGGACTCCTTCACTCAGATGTTCCCTGACATCTCAAAATCAGTGCTCCCTCAAACATACAGTTCAGAACAAATGTTCACAGTGTCTAAAGATGCTAACAATGGCTGAACAAACACAGAGTGACACACATATTTATGAATATTATTCAGTCAAAAAAAGAAATAAAGCACTAATACATACTACAATGTAGGTGAGCTCAGAAACATTATGTTAAGTAAGATTTTTAAAAAACAAGCAAAAAAAGGGAGTCATATGTTGTATAATTCCACTTACATGGAAAAATCCGTAAGTGAAAAAAACACAGAAAACAAAAGTCAGATTGTTGCCAGGGGATAGAAGAAGAGAGAGACAGGGCATAACTGCTCAATGGGCAATTTTCTGAGTGGGACTCTATGTAACATAAACTTTTTTTTGTATGAGGAAGTAAAAGATTAAGTGAAGATTGTGATCATTTGACATTTTTATATACATTCTTGTTATAATCGACCTCCAAGTTGGCCCTTAATCATCTCCATCTCCTGATATTCATGTTTTATGTGATAGGTTCCTCACCAAATTATAACTAAGAGAATATGGGATAATTGATAGTATAGCTCTTGTAAGATGAGGATGGAAGAGAATGCTCCCTTTCCCCTAACCCTCCTCTTTCTCTCTCGCCTCCCCCTCTCTCTTCCTCCCTCCTCCCCATCTCTCTCATGTTCATCCTGAAGGTAGCCAGCTGCCCTACCCTAAGCAATCCTATAAACAGGAGCTTCCCCAGAGAAACGGAGGTAGCATCAATGCCACATAAGTGAGCTTGGAAGTATGTGCTCCATCCCCAGTCAAACTTTCAAGTGACTACTGTGCCAGTTCAATTTTAAAAGACCCTGAACCAGAACCAACCAACTAAGCTATGCTCACATGTATTGAGTCACAGAAACCATGTATTAAGCTGCTGAAATCAGGGAGTAATTGTCAAGTAGCAATAGCTAACTCGTTAAGATAAATCCACATGACTTAATCATACCCAAAAGATCCCCCCTCTTTATAGCATTGCCAAGGGAAGTTAAGTTTCAACACAGGAATTTGGGGAGACATTCAGACCATAACAGCATGCACTTGGAATTGTAATTCACAGTGAATTACTCATATTTCTGGAATTGTATGCTTATCACCACATACAATTTTGCATGGACTGATAATTTTTGCCTAAAATTCTCCTGCTCTCCTCTAACTCTACCCCTACTCTCTATTCTAACTGTATCGCTGTTTAATGAGTGAATTCATTTGATTGCTATTCAGTGAGAGATTTAGACTATGTGTCATAGGGAGAAATATTCAATCCAACCTGGTGGCTGAAGGAAGTTTGGATCAACCTTAATCTTAAGGAGAGAGTAGGAGTGAGATAGCTATGTGAAAGGCAGTCAGAGTCCACAGATCCAGAAAAGGCCAAAAATAGCTGGAATTGTACAGTATGGTGAAGGTTAGAAGAAGGAGGCATAGAAGAGAAAAAAGACTGATAAACCAAGAGATAATAGAGTGGAAGGAAGTGAATCTGGGAAAATGAGTCTGTTCTGGAATTGAATCATGAATTGTGGTAAGAATTGTGGACAAAAAAAGATATGAATTAAACCCTAAGGGTGTTGGTGGACAGTTAAAGCATTTTTAAATTATCTGTTTAATTTTGAAGATTTTTTTAAGAAAGTATATTCCTAGCATCTCAGGAAAATATATGAAAAGATCATACTAGAAGATTCATGTATGATCTTTCTTAAATTAAAAAATAACTTTGTGCAGGGTATGGTGGGTCACGCCTGTAATCCCAGCACTCGGGAGACAGAGGCAGGAGGATTGCTGAGTTCCAGGTTTGCCTGGGCTGCATAGTGAGCTCAGGGCCAGCCTGAACTACAAAGTGAGTCTGTCTCAAAAAATAACAAAAAAAAAATTGTATCCACGATAAAAGCTCATTGTAGATTATAGGCACTGCTTCCCTTTAGCTGTATTTTCCTTTGTTCAACTTTCTAAAAACTCTAACATATATGCCAGTCACATTTTCATCTTACAAAAACAGTTGCCATCCTAAGTGTTTACTACATGTATTATAGATATAACCTAGTTCCAGAGCATCAAAGCAAGACTGGTCAGCAGTTGGCAGTCTCTAAATTCTGTGGAAGGGCTTTCTTGTGAGCATAAATCCCACTGTCAGTTCACTTTGGCACAGGGGCTTTTGTAGCAAAACAGTAAAGTTTTATCCATGAATTATTTCAATACTCTTAGGTAGATGACATTAGAACAAATGTCAGATGGAACAACTTTGGTCCATTTCTGATACATTATGATAAAAAATGTTTACCTTTGATTATAACTTGGGTTTAGACCAGGTTGGAGCTCCTAGATGGAACAGTTCATTTCTCGAGTTCTTCTGAAAGAATGTATCTCTCCACTTTTTATCCTATCTGAGGTTCTTCTGGTGGACCGATTCTTAATCATTATGTCTTGCTGTAAGTAGAATTTACCCAGTAAAGTTTCTATCCCAATTCTCACAATTAGTCTCCTCCTTTTTAACTTGCTACTTTCTTTGTAGTTTATCATGGTTTATCACTGCTTCTTTTCTGCCTCCTTTACTGTATCTGAAACTTCATGAAAACAGGCACCAAGGCTGCAGTACCCAAAATGTCCTGCTTGTGGAAAACACTTCAAGGCCGATGAAGCTGGTGATATGTGAACTCTTCTAGGGAAAATTACTAAGTAGGTCACCCTCTCCTAGTTGTCTTGGCACAAAACAAGTGGTTTATGTATTATTTTCCCCAGTAGAGATAAATATGTAGGCTGCATCCTAAAGAATTTTATTTATTTATTTATTTATTTATTTATTTATTTATTTATTTATTTATTTATTTATTTATTTATTTATTTATTTATTTGAGATAGGATCTCACTTTATAGTTCAAGCTGGCTCTGAACTCACTATATAGCCCAGGCAAGCCTGGAACTCAGCAATCCTCCTGCTTCTGCTTCCTGAGTGCTGGGATGACAGGTGTGAACCACCACACCCAGCACTGTAGTATGTGGTACTGATTGCTGGTGGGCATGAGTCACCACTCCTGGTATTGTTGGATGTGGTTATGGGGGATTGAACTCAGGAGCTTGTGCTTGTTATGCAGGCACAGGAACCACTGAACTAAATCTCTAGCGCAAGAATTTTAAATTTTAACTTATTTTTAAAAATTAAGTTCACCTGTGTTTCTAGGAGAACTGGCTGATTTAAGCCAGGCAACTTAGAAGCTGGGACAATCTTACTATGCTGTTTGAAAGACCATTAGAGCATTTTTAAAAAGGAGGAGAAGGAAGAGGAGGAGAAAAAAAAGAAAGAGGAAAGGAAAGCAGAGGTGAGAGGAGGGGAGCACAGAGGAGAGGAAAACGAGTCAAATCAAAAGGTTTCCCATTGACCAAACAAAGGACAATTTGAGCATCATCAAGAATAATGATTGTAAAGAATTAAAGCTATTCAAATATGTCATAATCTCCGAGTTCAAAATGTTACTTAAAATAGGATATCTTTGGAATTTCCTGTGAAACTAAATCATTGTAAGAATTAGCAAGTATGGAAAAATATATCCTGTCTTTCCTATGCTATCTATATTCAAATTAATCAAGGACTTGAAAAAAGAAAGTTCTTTTCCACAGGAAGTTCCCAACTAATAAATGCAGAAGGAATGACAAAAGCAAAGAAGCCACACTTTTGCAACTGCCAGTAAACAATGAATTTAGGCAACCCTTATGAATATTAAAAACTATCCTGCTGATGCACAGCTTAATAATGGTAATCCAGGGGCCAGAAATTTAGCTCAGTGGTTCTGGCACCTGCTAAGCAAGCGCAAGGTCCCTCGTTAGTTCCACATAACCACATACAACAATAACGGGCGTGGTGACTCACATCCACCAGCAATCAGTACCACATACAACAATGCTGGGTGTGGCAGCTCAGACCTGTTATCCCAGCACTTGGGAGGCAGAGGCAGGAGGATTGCTGAATTTGAGGCTTGCCTGGGCTACATAGTGAGCTCAGGGCCAGCCTGAACTACAAAGCGAGACCCCGTCTCAAAACAAAAAAAGAAAAAGAAAAGAAAAAAGAAAATGCTAATCCAGACATTAATATCTGTTTTTCTTTTTTGCAGTAGTACGGCTTGAACTCTAGACCTTTGCATCTTTTCACCGATCCATATGCACAGCCCTTATTTATGTATTTGTTTGTTTATATTTTAAGAAAAGATTTCATTCACTAGTTGTCCAAGTGGGTTCAAACTTGGGATCCTCTTGCCTCAGCCTATCCAGAATGACACAGTTAGACTTCTGATCAGTCTTTATAACACAATTAAGAGTGGGACATTCAGATATTATGTGTCTCCTGATGTGCACATCACATTCTCTACGTTTGCTTTGTTCCATGTAGGAAGTACTGCTGGCCAAAACAGTGAATGTGTTTCTTTAGTTTTTTTCTTGTTGCTGAGACAAAACATGTGACACCGAAAGTTCAAAGAGAAAGGGTTTATTTACTTCACGGTTCACAGAGGTTTCAGTACATAATCATGGGGCTGTGAGGCAGGACAGCAGTGGGGCAACACTTCACAGAAGTAAAAGCAGAAAAAGCAACAACAGATCTTAACAGTTTCTTTCTGCCCCTTTTATCCCATCCAGACTTATGGATAGTGGCTTAGTAGCCACACATCCTTAATTCCAGCATCACACACTCTAGATTCAGCCATTTGTGATGGCATGAAGCTTTGGAGGAACATCTAGAGCCAAATCATAACAACATGTAGTCAAACCTCTACAACTATCCACTACCATATAGTAGCAATCCACCAAATGGAAATTCTATACAAAAAAATGACCCAGGTTCTTCAACAGATAAGTACCTACTTTAAAAGTGGGTGAAGGGATTTTTTTTTTCGGACCTGGGGATTGAACTTGGGCCCTTGTGCTTCAAGGTAGGTGTGGTACCACTTGAGCTAAATCCCCAGCCCCCTGAAGGGGAACTTCTATATGTTGATGAGACTTAAGAAGCATATAAGTAAAATTCAGTATGTGATATCGTTTTACCCTGGCTTAAACATGTGGCAAAAACATAGTTTTTAGACAATGGGAGACAAATGAGCAATCACTGAATATTAACTGGCATTAACAAACTGTGATAATAGTATTGTTTTACAAAAAAACTTGATTGTTACAGGACATTGACAAAATTATGATGCTTAGAATTTCCTTTAAAGTATTTCAGGAAAATAAAAGTGTGTGTGTGTGTATGTGTGTATAACAAGAATCACAAACGATTGATAAAATTTGAAGCTAAATGTCAGGAACAAATGGGTTATTATCCTGTTCTCTCAGCTTTTGTACTTGAAAATCATCATGTTTGAAATTAAAGTTGATTTTCATTTTAAAATTTGTCTCCCACACCACTATCCCCATAACACACACAAAGATAGCCTCCAGTCATAAACAGCCCCATCACACAGCTAACCCAATCACTTCAAACCATGTCACCACGAGCCCACCTATCCCCTCGCAACATAAAAGAATCCTATGCACCATAAAGAAGCTTCCTCCCTCGACCAACAATCGGTGTTTTGATTCTTGCGACCCCAGCTCACCCTCCCGCCAGCGTGACCCCTCTGAACAACAAAACAACAAAGACAACAACTGGCGCCCAAACGTGGGGCACTGCTGCGGGTCATCCTCCCCCGTCTCGGGTGAGTACTCCGTCCATTACGGACCCCAGGTCTCAGACCCCCATGGCCAGTGACCAGGCCCCTGGCTCCCATGTTTAATGGGACCTTCCCCTGCTGCTGTTTTTCTTCTTTTCCTCTACTTGTTGCTCTCCTCGTTCACTTATTTCGGTTCCCCCTCCCCCGCCACTCCCCCACATACCTCCATGCTTTCCTCGCCTGGTCGCCTTTTCTCTCCTTCTCCTCTTCAGTCTCTGTACTCTTGTCTGTTCACATTAGGACCCTCCCATACAATGGATAATGTCCTGTATGGAGCCAAATTTTCTCAAAATGGCGCTGAGTCACCTCAGCCGCTCGCCCCTCAGCGGCTCTTGCGGCTTTTTCTCCCGATGCTCCACCCACATGTGCTGCCCCGCCCAAACCTCCTGGACTATCTCCTCCTCTTCCCTCTTCCTGCCCCATCCCGGAAGAAGACTCTGACGAAGAGCCTGCTCACCCACAACCTTGGCACCGCTTGCAACCCCCCTGCAACGCCGGCCCTGCACCACCCCATTCATAACCCTTCCCCACCCTGTTTACACCCAACTGGGAGGACAAGTATATCTGGCACCCTCTAACCCAAAGGTGTGGAAAGACCTTCAGGCAGCAGTAGCCTATCAAGGCCCTCAAAGCCCCCTGGCCCTACAATTGCTTGATAATTTTGCACAAAGGATCAACTGCCCTAAAGACTGACTAGACCTTGTGCATGCTTGTTTACAACCTGGAGATTTCCTAGTCTTTAAGGTAATGTTCTTTGATGAGTGTGAACACCAAGCCCACATTAACATGGCTGCACAGCTCCCTGTTAAAATAACAGCAGACCAACTCAAAGGTGTCGGCCCACTTATTCAAGTCGCTATTCAGGCTGCATTTAACCAATCCTATTTCAACCAGGTTCACAATTGTACCCTCTGAGCCTGGCCAAAAATGCCCTCACGCTGCAGCTTAGTCCCACTGTCTAAACTTGTCCAAAAGACTACTGAAACCTTTCCTGATTTGTCAATGCATCATAGAGGCAGGTACGCCCAAAGTTGCCCACATGGACCCTCGTGACTATGATCAAAGACCTTATTTTTGAAGGGTCTCAAAAAATTTACCAGTCAGCTATTGCCTCTTTACACCAGGCATCCCTTGATGACTGGATTCTCGCTACCAAGGACAACAGAGCTCCCACTGGCTCAGTTTTGGTTTCACAGCTTGCTGACACATTCGCTGCAGTGCTAACACCCCCCCCCCCGATACCAACCTCTTATATGTTGGCACTGCCATCAACGAGGTCATGTTTATACCTTCTGCCCACTGCGCTCTGCCTCCATTCTTCCCCTAGCCCCCTCTCCTGCAAAGCCACCCCCCCCTTACCTGCCAAGACACACCCCAATCCTTCCTCTACAGCCTTCCCACAGCCCCACCCCTTGCCTGTGGTGTGCAAAAGGATACCAATGGAAGCGTGACTGCTGCGCCAGATGTCACAAAGATGGCTCTCCCCTACCCCCTCTTTCCACACCCCGCTGTTCTGACCCCAGTGCCTTAACCTAATAGCAGGACAGTTGCCAGCCCCCACTACAAAGCTGTTAAACACCACTACAAAGCCCTTAACCACCACCTCTTGCCAGGTCCCCAAGATCTCGATTCCCCAACAACTTCCCTTGTGTCAGCTCCAACAGATTCTAAGTCAAATTAACTGGGTTTGTCCCTGGCTACCCACTCCCACCTCTCATTTAGAACCTCTTTTTCAATTGATGTGCAGTGATGCTCACTCTCATCACCCTGCATTCTCACTCTGGCTGCAAGACAAGCTTTAAAAGACATAAATAAAGCACTACAGGCTGCACTCCTTTATAGATATGATCCCACTAAGCCTCTGAGGGCCTCCTTCTAATCCTTCCCCCTCGCACACCCTTGGCTTGCTCAGGCCCTATTGAGTGTCTCCATTGGGCCCTCGGATCTTCTACAAGTCATATCAACCCATCAACGTGCCTCCTTGTGACTTTCATTTTAAAGGCTAGGCTCCCTATAGGCTTTTGCTAAGGATATTGACATCATATGTCTCCCAACTACTGTCAGAGATTTCAAGGCCCTTCTAATGTTAGAAGACTCTCTTGTCTGGGCCCTTCAAGGGTACACTGGACAAATTTCATATCATCTGCCAAACCATCTGATCATCAAACTGTTTCAACCACTGGATTGGGTTTTCACCAACCCTGTTACTGAACATCCTATCCCTTATGCACTCACAATCTTCACAGATGGCAGTCCACTGTGATACAGCTACTTTGGTTATTACCTAAACAAAAAAATCCCTGGCCACTTACCCCCCTCTGATAAAAATAAAAGAGTCTAGACATGGCTTGGTACAACTCAAAGAATTGGCAGCCATCATCATTGTCCTACAAGATTTTCATGAACCTGCTAACCTTTTTATTGACAGCAAATACTTGGCCAGTCTTCTCCCAGGATTCCCATTTGCCTACATCAAAACTATGCCAGATAGCACCCTGGATGGTTTGCTTTTTCAGGCTCAAAAACTTGTAGAACAGTGCACAGAGTCCCTCTATATACAATATTTAAGAGCCCATTCTTGGCTACCTGGACCACTGACACACAGTAATCAAATCATTGATGGCTTAGTCTCTGTTAAGGGCCCTTCAGTCTCTGCCTTCCAAGCCCAACCAGATCCCATCACAGAACTCCTGTTAGCCATCCACAGCCACTGTCTCTTCCATCAGTCCACCACCAGCCTCTCACAAATGTTCCCCTCTTTGTCACAATCACAATGTAAATAGCTAGTCCAAGCTTGCTCCTCATGTGGCCTGCTCCTACCTCTGGGGCCCTCACAACACAGGGTATAAACACCAGAGGGTTAAAGTCCAGTTCCCTCTGGCAGGTGAATATCACTCATGATCCCTCCTTTAAAAACCTTAAATATGTTCATGTCACCACTGATACCTACTTGGATTTCATCTGTGCCTCTGCACTGAAAAACCAAACAAGTTATCTTCCACCTTTTTTTGTTGCTTATGCCAAATGGGATTCCCTCACAAGATTAAAACCAACAATGGCCCAGCCTATATTTCCAAAATGTTAGCTCATTTCCTAGTTGACTTCAAAATACAGCATTCAACAGGCATCCCCTATAATCGTCAGGGACAAGCGATTGTAGAACGTACAAATCATACTTTAAAAACACTCCTCAAAAAACAGTCCCCTTTGCCATGGTCCACTACCCCACATGACAGACTTGCTTTGCCCTGTTTTACTGTCAACTTCCTCACTTTTGATAAAAATGGCAAAACAGCAGCCCATCACCATTGGAACCCATTTTTTACCTCTTACCTCTCTTCCTTTAGTACAATGGAAGGATCCCCTAACTCATCAACAGAGAGACTCAGCACCTCTCCTTACATTAGGGTGAGGATATGCTTGTATTTTTCCACAGGAAGAACCCCAGCCCCTCTGGAGACCCTCAACAAACATTCCACCATATACTCCCACCCAACCACTACCCAGCTCTGATTAAGCTCCCCCTGCTGCCTCCTTAGTTGACTCCACCACTCCTCCTGCTGCCCATCCTTGTTAACAACGTCGTCGCTGATCCAGCCAACAGACCACAATGGACCAGCACCCCTGCCCAAAGGCCCCAAAGGTCTCGCTGGGACCTCGGGATTCAGCCATCACTGTAATCATTGTCTCCCTTGTGGCCGCTATCTCGACAGCAGCCACTTTCATAAACCTTCATAATCAGGTAACCATAGCTGCTGTGGTCAATCAACTTGCCCAAAATACCTTTAAAGCCTTGGGACAGTATATATGGAAAACTTGGGACCCCTCATTTAGTTCCCATCAGGCCAAACTCACCCAAACTATCTTAGCCATTAACTCCACTTCTTTAGACCTCCTTGCTGTAGATAATGTTTGGCAAACATTGTAAAAAAGAGTTACCCAAGGTTGAAACAAATTGTCCACATGGTTACAAGGTCTGATATTAACTTCCCCTTACATGGTAATCTTTGTTGGCACTATTTTAACAGTTCTGCTTGTGCAACATATAAGGAGGTCCCAAAGGAAATATCATCAAAATTATAAAAATATCATACTATTGGCTGAGGCACTAGATGCTACTAGGAGGCAAAATAATAACCCACAAGAGGTTCGAGTCTGGCCTGCACAAATTCATCACGCATACATCTAATGGGCTGGCTAGCCAAAGACGGGTAAGATCCTCAGTGCTGGGGACAACCTAAGACAGGCACAGTCACGAGATGATGTGTTATGGGCTGGTGAGCCAAAGACGGGTAAGATCCTTAGGGCTAAGGACACTTAAGGTAGGCCCAGCACCGTTCTCCACTAACCTCTATGACAGGCTGGCTAGCCAATAATGGGTAAGATCCTCAACGCTGAGGATGACCTAAGACAGGCACAGCTTCTTGCCTCCCTTATGCATATATATATAAGTAGGGGGAAATGTTGCCCAGCACCAATATCCTCACAACAACACACACAAAGATAGCCTCCAATCATAAACTGCCCCATCACACAGCTAACCCAATCACTTCAAACCACATCACCACAAGCTCATCTATCCCCCTCGTGACATTGCTTCCTTTTTCCCTCCCCTCATCTATAAAAGAACCCTACACACAATAAAGAAGAAGCTTCCTCCATCGACCAAGAATCGGTATGTTGATTCTCGCATCCCCACTCACCCTCCTGCTAGAGTGACCCCAATGAACAACAAAAGATCACAACAAAGACAACAAAATTTATCAGTATTAAATGTAGCAACAGGTGATGAATTCCACGGATATTAAAGAAAGACTTTGAAATAAATTTCTGTATATCTACTGGCCAGAGTCCAACGCAAATATTACCACTTCTATAAGTGTTCTTGGTCCTCTCCCAAGATGTTCACCTTTCTTATCCCTCTCAGAGAACCACTGTTAGTCACTTTTATTTCATTGCTGAGACAAAATACTCAACACTCAAAGTTAGAGGGGAAAGAGTTTATTTAGCTCACAGTTGATAGAGGTTTTAATCCATAATTGGCTGACTCAAGGGCAGGGAAGATGGCCCACAGGCAGTGCAGAGTAGAGACAACATGGTGAGCACACGGTAGCACAAGGAGGGCAACAGTTCACGGCAGGGCAAGACCACAAAAGCAGCAAGAGATCTTCACTTAACTTTCTGCTGCTTTTATCCCATGGAGAATACCAGGATTAAAATGGTAGGAAACCAACACTCACGTGTAGTATTTTAGTAACCACACACCCTTAATCCAAGCATCACACACTGCAGATTCAGCTACCTCTGACTGCATGAGGCTATGAAGGGACATCCAGGCCTGAATCGTAAAAATCATTATTCTAGCCAGGCATGGTGGCTCACGCCTATAATCCCAGCACTCGGGAGGCAGAGACAGGAGGATTGCCAAGTTCAAGGCTTGCCTGGGCTACATAGTGAGCTCAGAGCCAGCCTGAATCTCAAAAAAAAAAAAAAATCATTATTCTAAATTTGGTGTTATTATCCTCTTGTTTTTCTTTATTTCTAAAAAATTATTCCTTTAAGCTATTCTTTTTTCTATGTGTGCCTTTATACTTTGAAGTGTGATTATAATTAATATTAAATTTATGTGTAAATTCCATAAAGAGGAAATTTGTCAGGTATGGTGGTGCATACATGTAATCTCAGCAGTCAGGAGGCTGAGGCAGGAGGATCACTGTGAGTTCAAGGCCAGCCTCATCTACATAGTGAGTTCAAGGCCAACCTGAAGTATTGAATTACACAGTGAGACCCTGTCTCAAAAAAAAAAGAAAATTAACTTTCCAAGTAAGTGAAGATCAGGTGTGAGATTACTGATTTTACTGCAATATCTCTATGGTTATCCAGAAATAGCAATTAAGATGTTTCTATTTTGGACAGCATAACTATTTGAGCTCATATTTTTATAATTCTGAGTTAGAATTTAAGGGCACAGAAATTTTCACCAAAATTGAATCTGATGATTTTAAGTAAAGCAACTGAATTTGGGCTATTTACTTATTAGTTAAAAAGAAACAAGGGCAACTAGAAACTTGTCAGTACAGTGCAAATGTGAGAAGAGCTTTTTGTTCAAATGTAAAGTCAGTGAATTGAAGTTTAAGAATTATTTCCCAAAATTTGGGTCTATCCTAGTCTATTGATTTTTATTTCTACTTTAAGAAGTATTTGAGGGCCAGAGATTTAGTTCAGAGGTTCCAGTGCATGCCTAGCAAGCACAAGGTCTTAAGTTCGATCCCCAGTAACCACATACAACAATGCCAGGCATGATAACTCACACTCAGAAACAATCAGTACCACATACTACAGTGCTGGGTGTGGTAGCTCACGCCTGTTATACCAGCACCTAGGAGGCAGAGGCAGGGGGATTGCTGAGTTTGAGGCTTGCTTGGGCTACAAAGTGAGCTCAGGGCCAGCCTGACCCTGTCTCAAAGCGAGACCCTGTCTCAAAAAAAAAAAAAAAATTAAAATAGTATTTTTTGGTGTTTTGTTATTTCCTGTTCTAAGTTCTATGCTAAATGTATTGTAAAATAAAAGCCAAATTAAAAAAAATTATTCCTATATCTATTCATACACAATATATTGTTTAGTTGTGTTTTTTCTGATTTTAAACTTCATACAAATAAAACTATCCTTTATGAATTTGATTTACTTGCTACTCTAACATTAATTTTTTTTTTCTTTTTTGCTTTTTGGAGACAGGGTCTCGCTTTGTAGTTCAGGCTGGCCCTGAGCTCACTATGGTGCCCAGGCAAGCCTCCGCGAACTCAACAATCCTCCTGTCTCTGCCTCCCGAGTGCTGGGATGACAGGCGTGAGCCACCACGTCCGGCACTGTGGTATGCGGTGTTGATTGTTGGTGGACGTGTCTCCATACCCAGCATTATATGTGGTTACCGGGGATCGAACTCAGGTCCTTGCGCTTGCGAGGCAGGCTCCGGAACTACTGAGCTAACCCTCCGGCCCCTCTAACATTAATTTTGAAATGTTCCACACTGGCATGTTTAACTGTAGCGGTTCATTTTTGCTGCTGCAGGGTTCTCTTGTGTGCACATAGTGTACATTATCCAGTCTGGTAGCCATTTGCATTATTTTCAATGTGTCATTAATTTTACTCTATTAAAGTCACTCATCCCTTGTGGTGGATATATAAAAGAATTTTTTTAAAGATATATACCAGTTTGAAAATAAAAGAGCATGTATAAAGGGGGGGAGGAGGTGTGAGTGGGTAGGGATATGGGTAAAAATGAGAATTAACTTGTGTCATATACTGGTACAAATTCCCCAATGTTATGTGTGATTTTGAGATGTATATAAATTGTACCAATAAAGAATTCAATTAAAAAAAGATATATACCAGTTCCAAGATCTAGTTACTATAAATTGTGTTGCTATAAACATGGGTATGCATGCATCTCTGTAATATGATGTTTTAAACTCTTATGAGAAGATACCTATAAGAAATGCAAAAATATACAAATATATGAATAAAGAGCAAAACACAAGATAAACAGGAAGTACAGAGTTCAAGTATTTCCCCAAATTACATATTTTGTTGTTTCAAAAATATTTTAATATACATGCTAATCATTTCATTTATATTACTAGGTTATCTTAGATCACTGAATAGAAATTTTTGTTATTTATTTTTTATAAGAAACCTCTTTTGTTTTGGTTTTGTACCCTGCATAACTCCACTGAAGATAGTGACACACAGTATATTAACTCTTACTCTCTTATTTTGTCATGAGATTTATTTTTTCATAAAATAAAAAAGATGTACACTGGTAACTTCATGGTAGGATACATGCAAGTAAAACTGAACAAGGGTAACCTACCTGCTGCACACTCTGAACTGAGGATTGCACTGACTATGCCTCATCGGGCAGCAGTGCTTTCACTGCCAGTGCAACTCCCACATCTCTGCTTACTCTGAATTTTCAAATTCTCAGCATTTGCCAACCTATCGGTAACTGTGAAGTGATATCTTAGTATTTTCATTTATATTTGCCTCATTACTTTCTAATGAGTGCTGGCGTCTTTCACATGTTTGCTGGACATTTCTACTTCCTCCTTTGTGCAATACACATTCAATCATTTATTCATAGAAGTTCTCCTTTCCTTATTGGCCCCAGAGAATTCTCTCTGTATGCTGTATGCTACACTTTTCTAGTTATCTGTATTACAAAAAGCTATTTGGGGGCTTATTTTTTTCACTCTGTAGAATCTTTTTATGAGCTGTGGCTCTTTAAATATGGCTAAATCAACAGCCTTGCACTCTTGCTCACCTTATTGAAGAAATCTTTAAGGGTCAGAAAGCTATTTCCCATCCCAGCACTCAGGAGGCAGAGACAGGAGGATTGCTGAGTTCGAGGCTTGCCTGGGCTACATAGTGAGCTCAGGACCAGCCTGAACTATGAAGTGAGACCCTGCCTCACACACACACACACACACACACACAGCTATTTCCCTCTGTTGTGTTCTAGTAGCTTCATAGTTTTGCTTTTCGCATCTAGTCTTTAAAACACCTGAATTTTCTCCCTACTTTTGGTATTTATGAGGCATGGCTTTGATTTCTTTTTTCCATATGGATTCTCAATTGACCCAGAATCACTTGTTGAAAAGTTCATTCTTTCTCTGCTGCTCTTTAACAACAATCAAGTCTCTGTACAAGTGTGTCTCTACTACATCTGGGTTCTCTAAAACAGGCTGAGTTTTCATTTTCATTAAGAAAAGAAAAAAAGCAAGTAGAACAGTCTAAGTTTGGTCATTTCCTGTGTTCCTTCAAATCTAATACTTCTCCACTTACTTGTTTCTTGTGTTAACTCTGTGAACCATCATTTGCAGTCTTCCTGAGTTCCTAAAAAGTCAGTTAGTATCACAACATTAAAAAGTCTCTATTGAAATAATACAAGGATTTTTTTTTCAGAGCCCTCCTACAGAGACAGTGAACACTTCCAATTTTTAGTTTGTCATTAACTTTGGCAGAGCCCACAGTACAGCACCTACCCGGGACATAGGAGTTTCTGCATAGGATGCTACATAGGTGAGTAAAGAGGGGAATGATTTGCTTCCTGTTATATCCAGCATGCTCTCCTGTGAAACATACTCATCTTGTCTTTGTCAAAAATGACCTAAAAATTTGTCTAAATCATGTTTCCCTTTATTGTATATCCATTGTTTTAAAATGTTACTAGTTTTAAAATGGTATCATACAAAAACGTGACTGTTTAACAAATCACACATCCCAGTTCAGTTTGATTTACCTTGTGGTACTAAGGAGTGATTCTCAGGAAATGAAAATGACAAAGTAATTTGGCCTATTAAATAATAAAAATTATTATTTTATTTTATTTTTATTTATTATTGGATTTTATTAGCTGTGCAAGGTTACCAGTTTGAGGATGCTTTCTTACTATTGGCCATTTTGGTAGTCTCCCTTCCTTCCTTCCTTCCTTCCTTCCTTCCTTCCTTCCTTCCTTCCTTCCTTCCTTCCTTCCTTCCTTCCTTCCTTCCTTCCTTCTTTCTTTCTTTCCTTCTTTATTTCTTTATGAAACAGGGTCTGGCCCCAAGCTCACTCAAGCCCCCAACTCAGCAATCCTCCTGCCTCTTCCTCCCAAGTGCCGGGATTACAGGCGTGAGCCACAATGCCTGGCTTCTGCAGGCAACTTCGGGGGCCAATTACCTCTGTACTAAATTATATCGATTTATGTAGAGTGCTGAATGAACCCCCTGCTCGGTTTGGCGCTGTCCAGGTCTGCGACAATTAGGAGATGGAGAAAGGCAGGAGAGAGATTGATTTTATGTGTCACTGAGGGACACTGCAACAATATGCCAGAGTGACTTTCAAAATGGCCTTAAAATATTCCAAACTCAGGGAGTTTCCTTGCTCTTGAGTGGGAGTTGACAGACTGTCTGGCGGCATTAGAAAGAGGCAGAGAAAAGCTGATGTCTATATTGCGACCCTAATAGCATTCTGTTTCTTCGCAGTATGTCCCTGGGAAGGATCTGGCAATTTGTTGTGAGGGGTGTGTGTGTGTGTGTGTGTGTGTGTGTGTGTGCGCGAGCGCGCGCGCGCGTGTGTGTGTGTGTCCCCGCCTGCGTGTGCTCTGCTTCCCCTGGTGCAGGGCGCATGATCTTACCTTTCACATCTGGGAAAACCAAGCAGAAGGACAATAACCCTTCCAAGGTCACCTAGAGAATGAGTGTTGTGGCCCTATATGAAGGGTGGAAGAACAGAACCCAGGTGTCCCGACACCAGCTTCGTGGCTGGGCACTAAATCATTTTCTTTCTTTTGTGAAAAAGAAAAAAAAAAATTCCTGGGGCGGGGATGGGGGTGAGGGGAAGTAAGAGATTAATCAGATTTCCTCTTTACCCTTACTTCCCTTCCCCCTTACGAAGATAAAAACTCAGGGAAACCAAAGAGGTATTCTATCGTCTCCGCAGTTCTTGAACGGGGCCTCCACCCCCACTTCCACCACCACCATCCCACCCAGACACAAAGCGATTTGGGTCCCCAGGGCTGCGACTCGTCCCACCGCCAGCCTGGGAGGTACAGAGCGGTGGAAACTCAGCCCTCACCTCCAGCGGGTCCCGGCTCGCCGGCGCCCAGGCCCCGCCCCCGCCCGCCCCTCCCCCGCGGCCTCGCTCGCCAGCCCCGCTCCTCTCCCCTCGGGCGCACCCACCCCAGATGCCGCCTGGCACTGAGCGCAGCCAGCGCAGCCGCCGCCGCAGCACTTCGCACCGGTATTGATCACGTCCCGGCTTCGTTCAGCCTGCTCGCGCGAGCGCAGCGCGGCCAGCGCGCCTGTACTCGGCAGCCCGGCTCGGTCGGGCTCCGGGAGGAAACTCCTCGGAGCGCCCAGTCCCTGTCCGGGGTGCCCTCTGCGCTCTGCGGTCCTTCTCTCCGCCTGGGAGGAGGAGGACGAGGAGGAGGAGAAGGAGGAGGAGGTGGAGGAGGAGGAGGAGAAGGAGGAGGAGGTGGAGGAGGACGTCTGGTCCCGGCTGGGAGGTGGAGCAGCGGCCACAGCCGCCGCCGCCGCCGCCGCCGCCGCCTCCGGAAAGGGAGAGGCAGGAGAGCCCGAGACTTGGAAACCCCAAAGTGTCTGCGACCCTGCGCGGCAGGCGCCCTTCCAGCTTCATGGGCAAAGTGTGGAAACAGCAGATGTACCCTCAGTACGCCACCTACTACTACCCCCAGTATCTGCAAGCGAAGGTAAAGCGGCGCGGGGACCCCGGCGCCCCGGCGGAGTTGGGGGCTGCGGACCGGAGCGCCGGCCTGAGCAGCCCCGGGCTGAGCGCGGGCGGCGGCTTCCCGGGGAGCCGAGGCGGGGACCGGTTCCGGGGGGCAGACAGGAAAGAGTCGCCGGCCCCTTCCTGGCCCGGGAGGCGGGAGGGTCGCGGGCCGAGCGGCGCCCCCTCGCTGGGGCGGCCCGCGCCGGAGCCCTTGGCGGGACCCGCGGGCGGCCCGGCTCCCGGCACTTCTCGGGGCCTCGCCCGCGAGCGTAACTCGCGCTGCCTCCCGCCCCCGGGGACGCCCTCCGCCTGCGCGCGGAACGGCTCGGGTGGGGCCGCGGGACCTTCCCTCCTGCCTCGGGCCCGGCGCGCCTGCCCCCGCCTCTGGTCTCTGCGTGGAGTGCCACTTCACCTGGTTATTGATTTCTACTTTTACGCTGGTGTTTTGGGTCGAAAAAGTGGCCAAAGTTCACTCAGCCTTCATTCAGGTCTCTTTTAATCTCTGTAGCTTTCGCAAAGGAGGGACAGTGGTCACATTTAAGCGCACAGAAAGAAGTGACTTTGTGTTCAGTTGCTTTTCTGTTGCTTTTTTCTTGTCTAACATGTTTACCACAGATCGATTTCCGATGGTGCTTTCTCTACAGTGGCTTCGGCATACTCTTAGGTAATGACGGCTGATGACATGTGTCATGCAGCTTGTGACTGGCTTTCTAGGGACCCTGGGTGCGTGTGTAGGAGGCCCATCTTATTTTCATCATGACTTGATGTCTCCTGAGCTCATTTAAAAATTTTATTTGGGACCAGGAAGAGTGGAAATTTCGCTGTTTTGGAAGCCCCTGACACAGTTGGTAGAAATTAGGTGCACCAACCTCCTTTAGCCATAAAGGTCTAGTACAACTCCCGGTTCCCTAATAGATCACAAAAGAATCAGGTAGGGATGTGGAGTCAAGCTTTTGGTGGGAAGATCACAACCATGCTCTGCTTGTTAGTTTTCTGACCTGTGTTAAGAATCTGAATCAACCTTGATAAGCTTTGCTTTTTACAACGTGTGTGGTCCACGTCGTCATGTACCTGCAACATAGTTCTGTCCATGTAAAAGGGACACTTGTCAGCGTCGAGTCTGGAAATTTCTTCGGCACGCCAGGGTCTCACGGTCACTCCCTCCCAATTTTCGTCTTACATTGGGTCACCGGAGAGCAGCAAGATGGTAGCTGCAAGGGTATCTCTTACTCATTTCTGTGTGGCTCTTAATAATTGCCTTTTGGAACTTGAGAGAAATGCTAGGTTTTTGTGAGCAACACTGTAGCTGTTCGAAGAAATTTTGTGGTGTAATCATTGTGCTACCTTTTACAGGTGTTATATATTTAATGCACTTGTTTAAATTATGCAGTACTGAGTGCCTAAAGGACAGCATATTCAACACTTAACCCTATAAATAATAAATACATACACTCAGGTGAAAAAAAATAGCTGTGTTCTACAGGCACATTTACCTTAGTCATTTTTATATACCATTAGTAAGTCAGAAACCAAGTACGTAACATTTAATACAGCTAATGCAATGCCATTTTGCTTTTTTTCTTTTTTCCCTATAAATAATTGAAGAGAGAGGCAAACAGTAAGAGACTGCTCTAGTAATTAGGGTCAGATCCCAGAAAGCTTTAGGGCCCATTTTCTGAAAGTGTGCTTCCTGCATAAAGCATTTAATATTGATTTGTGTTACTGTAAATGACATTCTCAAAACATATTTTGTTTTCTGCTATGAAATCTGAAATCCTGTTACTCTGAATCCCTTTGTTTCAGGAGAAAGTTACACATCCTCACTTGACCTATATTACGTGGTATTAAAGTTTGGTAATTAAATCTAAATTCCCTATTGAAAAGTATCTTGATTATCTCAGAAAGAGACATCTTTGAAAAATGAGGAATGACTAGATGCACATTTTAGATAAACAGACATTGGAACACATGGCCTTCCCCTTTCTCCCGTACATATCTGTTGGTCTTGTGGTAGCGTGAGTCATTAAACAATGTAAAGACTATTTAATTTGTAGTTAGTTTAGTAACAAATGCTGCCTAAAGAGTTAATAAACTCAGAGTCTGTCATCCATTATGATAATGTTTGTGTGTGTGCGTGCTTGCATGTGTGTTTTAACCTTCCAGAAACATGGATAGAAAACATCACTGTTTAAAGTACAAGTGATATGTTTGCTAGTCCTAGTTGTTTTGAAACTTCTGTTTGGAAGCTGTGTCAAAAACTGAGAAACAGCAGGATCGTTTAAAGTGATTTTAATTTGCAATTAAAGACATTTTCTTAAATCAGGAAAAAAATAAAATGTGATTTCTTTCATCAGAGAAATAGATGATATCAATTAAAAGAGATAACAGCAATCAAACCATTGGAAATGAGTTTTGTTACCATACTTTAAAAAGTTACCTATACTATTCTTGTGTTAATGATTCAATCAGATTGTTTTGACAAGTTTATTTTGCAATTTTTCCTCCATTATGAACATATTAGTTGCTACCCCATTTTTAAATGGTAACTACAAAAACATTTAAGAGGATGTATTCAAGAAGATATCTACAATAGGTATGAAAATGTTTTCAGATGTTATAGAAGGACAGGGCATGTACGTAACTTTTATGGTACCTTAGTGTAGAGTATTGGATTTCAAGTGACCTGATTTTATATGCTGTTAGTCTCTGTCTTTCTCCCTACCCTCCCTTCTGTCCCTCCCTCCTTGTCCTTCTTCTTTTTTGTTCTCTTTATCATTTGACACTTTCATTCTGAAATGGTTGTTGCAGTTCTGTAAACATAAAAACATACTGTTTTAGAGGATCTTCTCACTTTTAAGAAGGTTTGACCTATATTATGATAAGTTAAATAGAGCTGCACAAAAAAATTTTGGTAACTAACATTTTAACCTAAAGATTTACATGAATATGTTTTCAACCAATGTCAATAGAAATTTCATTTATTATAAAGGCAACCCTTGAATCCTGGCTTATTTCAAAGATACATTATTGTCAATGTATGCTTGCAAATACACACATTGTACATAGAGGTTGAAATACTCTGCTTTTTGAAGAAAGAAGAAAATTTTCTTTTCATGGCCGTCTAGATGCTTACTACCTTCTAAAAGCAGTTTAATACACTTGTAACCTTCATTCACATACTTATAAAATATATTTCTCTAAAATATAGAAAGTTTGACTTAAGTTTTTTGTATATAGCACTGTTGTTTTCCAAACTAAAAATATGTGCTATACTAAGGAATTACTTGTTTCTAAAATGAAATATACCTGAATAGCTTGGAAATCTGAAAAATGATGTATGCTGTAATTTGGGATTCCATTATAAAGGCTATTAGGTAAAAAGTTCTTCTGAATTAAACTTTTACAAACATCTCCATTTTATTGAATTTTTTAATGCTTATTTCTTTGTAGCCAAATGAATATTGTGTTAATTTGTTTCTTTAAAAGTTAAGAACCACAGTTTGATACATAAAACTACTGTGTGTAACCAAGTGAATTGAGAGTGCAAAGAGATAAGATGTGGAGTGCTCTGTGTCTTAAGGTTTATGAGGTGGATGAAATTTCCCTAAATATATCAATTTGGAAATGGAGTATTTTACAGTGATAAATCCATTTCATTTCCTTTGTGGGATACTGTGATTGTCTGCAAGTGGTATTGGAAGACTCAAGGTCATACAAATGTTAAAAATGAAGATGCATTATGATGCAACATTGTAAACTCTTTTCCTTGCATAGCTTTGAATTAAAAAATTTTCCACAGCAGTCTTATTTCATGTATCCTTTTTTTTTCTTGTTTGCATTAAAACTTAAGGTACTAAAGGGAACAAGAGAAGGAAATGGGAATAGAAAAGCACACAATCACTAACAATCAATATCTCTAGATATATTTTACATGTTTGTTAATCTTGATTTTGAATGTAAATTCAACTGTAGCCAATTTCCATGTAATACACTTCCAAGAAAAAAAATTTAAACTTTATTGGTATATTGCTGACTTGCTATTTTGTTTAATGGTTTATTGAAACTTTAAAATGACTCCAGCTTACTTAAAGACCTATTACACAGTTTTTAGCTAAAGACAATTTTTTTTTTTTTTTTTTGTCTCTGCCTCCCGAGTGCTGGGATTACAGGCGTGGGCCACCATGCCCAGCATTATATGTGGTAACCGGGGATCGAACTCAGGTCCTTACGCTTGCGAGGCAGGCGCCGGAACCACTGAGCTAACCCTCCGGCCCGACAATTTTTTTAATAAAAAGGAAGTTCCCAGGAAAGAAGATCATTGGATTTTTTCCAATATCTGATTAACCAGTAAAAATCACGTGAGAAAAATCCGGAGCTGAGGGTTAAGTATAGCGTAAAGATGATAGGAACATCCCTTCATTCTTTTTAACAATGAAGAATCTCTTGATGTTCTCTTGTGTGCTTGTACACCTAATTTTTTAGGCTTTAGGTTGATGATTTCCAGGTACCGGAGCATTTTATCCTGAAAAAACTGTGCTGGGGCCCTCATTGTTTCTGCATTTTCCCTTCCAAGACGAAGGATTTCTTATCAAGTTTGTTTTCATTAGGCATTGACTTAAGTTTATTTTCTCTGAGCGTGGTCTCACAGGCTTACTGCCAACCTCTCTAAAGGATAGCAATATGTCCCTTGTTCCTTTCCTCATTCCCTGAACAGTGGATGCTAAATAAATGATTGTCAATAGGCTATTGTTATTCAGGAGAATATGTATGCAAAATTGTTTTAAGCCAGGAAAACATTGTATTCCCAAATCTGTAAAGATGATGACCTAGCCTAGTTTTCTAATGAAATCTCAGTATTAGTTTGATTTTTCACCTATTTTTTTGTATAATGAAAACTTTCAAAATTTTTACAGACTACAATCACCAAAATGAATTGCATATTGATTGACCAATACTTAACTTATGGAATCAAAACAGCCCTTTTGTTTAATCTTTATTAAAGGATTTGTGTTCCAGAGGAAAATCTTCTTGAAGTATATTAAGAGGGAAAATACCACATGGAGTGGGTTGGTAACTTAGTCTTTCTATGCTCCGTGTCACCAGCCCACCCCTATGCCAACACTGCCTAAACTTTTCCTGCTTAGTTTTCCTTGTAGTATATTGCAGAGATGATACAAGTATTTATTCATTTAATAAATAATGTCCGAGACGTAAACTATAATCAGGTGTTGATAATGATATCTTTCAGTTTCTGACAGTTATATATCCCTAATCTTGATGTTTGGACACCTTGCTTTTTATGGAGAAAATACTATCTTTATCCCATTAATTGAGATATTATGGGAATAAGTACAAATGTATCAAGTTCTCTCATGGAAGCATTTTATTTGGTATAGTTAGCTTATTTTAAAAAAGTAATGAAATGTTGGGCCAGAGGGTTAGCTCAGTGGTTCCGGCGCCTGCCTCACAAGCACAAGGTCCTGAGTTCGATCCCCGGACAGCACATACAATGCTGGGCGTGGAGACTCACGCCCACCAGCCATCAATACCACATACCACAGTGCTGGGCGTGGTGGCTCACGCCTGTAATCCCAGCACTCGGGAGGCAGAGACAGGAGGATTGCTGAGTTCGCGGCGGCTTGCCTGGGCACCATAGTGAGCTCAGAGCCAGCCTGAACTACAAAGTGAGACCCTGTCTCAAAAAGGAAAAAAAAAAAAAAAAAAAAAAAAAAAAAAAAAAAAAAAAAAAAAAAAAAAAAGGTAATGAAATGTCAGTTATTTAGATGCAGTACCATAGTATTTGTTATAAAATCAAACCATGTATTCAAAAATTGAATAATGGACCTGAGAATGTTATGTGGGATGGATTTCAATATTCTGACTCTCTGTATGTGAGTAAATGGTAAAACTGGGCTATGCCTGACCAGAGGCAGCCCTTGGAGGATGCAGTCTCACTGCTGGGATTTTCTTCAGGTATAAACAGCAAAAGATTTTAAAACCGTCAGACACACATCCAGACTGGAGCTCACATATACTTGATGATAGAAGCTAAAAATCTCTTTTTTTCAATAGATAGAAGAAAAAATACAAAGTGTGTGATGACAGCTAAGTGAACAATAAGCTAAATGTACATCTTCTATAATCTAATTCTTTATTTCTGCCTGTTGTATCTAGTCTCCTTAACATAATTATATGCATATTTTAACTTTTCAAGCAAGCGCTAGAAAATAAGCTTGTCAAAATGATGAGAGAAACAAAGGAGAGAGCAAAATTTAACATCTAGACCTCTAAGGGGAACGAATGTACAGTACATTGTTGTTCTCTTTACATTGTCTTTTAGCCAATTCTTAAATGGATACATTTGTCATTTTAGAAGGGGAAAAATATCTAAGGGCTTCTGGATAATGAATGTGAAAGTCTAGATTCTAAAGGAGACATTGCATGCTAATATGAACAGTTAAGGGCCTTATAAATCTAGCACTATAAGCATGTAAAATTGTTGCCTGGTGAATGATTTCCTACGTTGGCTATAATGCCTCTATATTCTAGCATTAGGTTATTTTTCAAAATGGTAACTTACTGGAAAATTACGAAAGCTCATGAAAGGCTAAAGCACTTGTCCATCAATTGTATTTCCTGAGTGACCCGAGCACAGCATTTAGTGCTTGACTTTGGGAAAGGTTACCGAGTAGATTGTCTGGTCTCTGCTTTCCAGCAGGTCACAGCTACCAGGGAAGGCAGAGGAGAACAGTGCAGAAGTGAGTGAAGAATTGCTACCCGGCAGTATAGGTAGAAGGCAGCATGCCAGCCACGAGTGACAGAGAAGGTGTTGAGATATGTGTAGGATTAAAAATGCCATGAAGTTTGTGGGGAAAAGTAGAGTGTTGATAAAAGCTGCAACAAACCTAGAAATTTTAGAAAGAAATTGGGCTTTAAATAAACCAATGAAAATTTCTCGAGTTGCTAATCAGGATTGTCTCGGTTTTTGCTTTGTCATTCTCTTGAGAGTACTTACAGTGTTAAAAGAATATCATGTTTGGACTTTAACTCTTTCCCCTCAAACTTTCATATTCAATTATTTTCTTTTTCATTATTTCCAGTTTCACGCTCACAAATATGCCTCTAAGCCAACCTATTAGTGTTGTGACAGGCTGGTAAGTTAGTTCTTAAATGATGACATAATGAGCATACAGATGTGTTACTTTTATCATTTTTAACCATTTGAAATGGTGTTTATTTTTCCTAACTCATTAGCCTTACTTATGGCAATGGAAAAAAATAAATTTGGGGTTTTAAGTGCTTCTAATTAGATCATTTCCTACAACCTACACATTGATGAAGTCTAATGCAAGCTAGCATTGTTTTCAAAAATAAGATTTAAAAATTATTCCTCATCTTTTGTGGACATCTCTTTTTATTCTTTTTTTTTTTTTTTGAGACAGGGTCTCGTTTTGTAGTTCAGGCTGGCCCTGAGCTCACTATGTAGTCCAGGCAAGCCTCGAACTCAGCAATCCTCCTGTCTCTGCCTCCCGAGTGCTGGGATGACAGGCGTGAGCCACCACGCCCAGCACTGTAGTATGTGGTGTTGATGGTTGGTGGGTGTGAGTCTTCACGCCCAGCATTGTATGTGGTTACCAGGGATTGAACTCAGGACCTTGTGCTTGTGAGGCAGGCGCCGGAACCACTGAGCTAACCCTCCGGCCCTCTTTTTATTCTTTTAAAACCGACTATTATTCACCTCTGCAAATAGGATCAAGTGCTTTAGGAGTCGGATTGTCCTCAGTGTGGCCTCGGTAGGGGACACAGCATCCATCCTTCTGGTTGATCTCTGAGCATGTGTGACACATTTGGGCTTCTGGGTCCCAGACAAACAGTGACTTCAGGAAAGGCTTTGTGAAACCCAATGAGATCATTTCATAGATGTCATAAAGACTTTTCTCTGACTTTGAAGGAAAAATGCATCACATTGTGAACGCATTACACAAAATGCCAGTTGTGTTTTTCTGTGAGTTGAAAAATTGAATATTTGAGATAGCAGAACTGGATGGCTACCATCATGGGATATTATACTCTTAACCTGAGTTTTTGGGGAAAATCAAAGTTGAGAAAAATGAGATTTTTTTTTTTTTTTTTTTGAGACAGGGTCTTGCTTTGTAGTTCAGGCTGGCCCTGAGCTCACTATGTAGCCCAGGCAAGCCTCGAACTCGGCGATCCTTCTGTCTCTGCCTCCCGAGTGCTGGGATTACAGGCCTGAGCTACCATGCCCAGCACTGTGTATGTGGTATTGATTGCTGGTGGGCATGAGTCACCATGCCCAGCATTATATGTGGTTACCGGGATCAAACTCAGGACCTTGCGCTTGTGAGGCAGGTGCCAGAACCACTGAGCTAAATTTCTGGCCTGAGAATTTTTTTTTAATTGTAAGCTTACACGTATATTAATTTCAAAGAACATTATACCATTAGTCCTATTAAAAATTTTTAATCATGATGATTTTGAGTTATAGCTGGGAATATATTTATGCTGGAGGTCCTCTAAGCTCCCTTTTACTCAAAAATACAAGGAAATAGTCTCATGGTTTAAATAATAATGTCTCAGATAAGATATTGGTCATACAGCAAAGTAAATTTTATTAGAAATTTGTAATACTGTCAATATCATGTTTGCCTTCTTAACAGCAATTTGAATTCATCATCAAAATGATTTTTGACAAATGTAGACATTTATGAAAAGAAAAATTTACCAAAAAATTATTTTGGAGTCATTCACTGAAATACTTCTAAGACCCTCTCTGTACCTTATAGTTCCCAGCCCTGATTAATTGTATTGTATTTTTTAAAAAGTGTCTTTTTATGTTTTAGTCCACATAATTTTTCCACAGTTACATTTAAAAAAAAATTCCAACTGATAGAAGTGGCTATTTTTCTTGCTCTGTACATGATTTGTCAGTGATTGGATATACTTTAACTTGTCAGTGAATTGTGCTTCCCGTAAGTTTTATTTTACATGGCACACTTGTTGATTGGTTATTTAGAACTTGAAATTCATTTCATATATAGATTGTTATTCTTAGGTTCCCAGTCAATCCATAAAAGCCTATAGAACTAATTCATTTTGCAATTGATGTATAGCCCTATATTAACCCTACCGTAGAACCAAAGCACCTTTGAGAAGGTGTTTGTTGGAGAAGGGGTTAGTGGTCAGAGTTGCAATTCCAGGAGCCTGCTTTTGCCTTCTTTTGAGGGGCTCAAAGACAATGTCTCTGTGCAGTACTTGATGAGAGCTTTGAAATTTTAGAGCTGGGGTCTCAACAAGAGATCTATGGTTTGTGATGTCAGAAGAGTCAAAAGCACAGCAGCTGTTAGTGTGGTGGCTTCCAGCTGAGATACCTTAGAGAATTTCCTCATTTCTTGACTAGCTTCGTGTCCCTGTTTTCATTTCTTGTGCTGGGTTTGAGGATAATCTCTTTCCCACAATTAAAAAAAAAAAAAAAAAAGCTTTCCCTTCTTAGCTCATCACCGGCTAGATTATATACCCTTTGCAATCAATAAAAACAGAATGGCAAAGTCAAAACTTTGCACATCTATCACTTATCTTGTTTTCAACAGGCTAGTGATGGTTCATAAGTCCTACGGAACCCAGGCTTTCTTGAGAATAGGTTGATGGCATATATATTTCCATTCACCTCAGATTTTTACCTAGAATCAACCTATGGGGCACAGATTAAGAAGTCTACTCTGTAAGAAAAAGACTGGCCCAGTCTATGCTAAAGAGGATCTCCTGATATTTAGCATCTAGATTATTGCTTAGCAGATGGAAGAGTGAAGAGCTAGACAAAGCACAAAGGCCTTTGAAGTACAATGAGTGGGAGTAAAGTTCAAGGCCTTATCCAGAAAGGGTTGGACAATCTCAAAGCATTTCCTTCCTGCTTCTCTCTTCTGGCCTCCAGCTTCTCCTCCGACACTGTGAGAGTCAGCCACATGGAGCTTACTCTGACCACTGACAGTGTGTGCACCAGTGGTAGGTCTACCAGATGACTGTCACTCATTAGTTACTCCCACTTGATCTGCCCACTGGGGATCTAGTGTCTCTGACTCAGTTTGGCTAAGAAAAATCTTTACTACCACTTAATGCTAAAGATTATGATTAAGAACTTGCTAAGTGCAATTGCCTCCTCTGAATCGGATTTGGTTTTGATTCCTTATTCAATTTTATATGGAAATTTGAAAGAAAGTTTTATTTGATAATGTGTGTGTTACAGAAGCACAGACATGATGTAATACTTTGAATAAGAACATATAATTACCATAAAAAACAATTTTGATGACAAATGTGTATTTCTAATGAGATTGGAACTTAAATCATTTTTCCTAGCTTATACTGAAGTTTAAGATCACATGTAACCCGCTTTCTACTTCTTGAGTATTTCATTAAACTCTTTTGTGTATAAAAATCACAAGGATTATTTTTAACTTGCAAAAGACTGAAAATACATTTCTTGCTTGGTTATAGTTTCTCAGATATAAATTTCTGTAAGAGATTTTAAGTCAATTTTGATTGCTCTTTTAAGAACAGATTTTTCTAAAGCATACAAATAGGTTTTAAGCTGATACAGTGGGTGCTGTTTGTGCTTTTTTCTACCTCTGTCACACAATTCAAATCCGTGTCTCAGCAGTACAGCACGTTCTTCAGTGCACATCCTTTGAGCCTGCAGAATTTGATTTGACTGTGAGGTCTGACCATAGCATGTTCAGATATCAGATAAGTACACTGTGGTAGTGATCTGTGTGTCTGGCCCTAATGAACATCTGCTTTCTAAGGCCCCACAACAGCACCTTTCTTTGTTTCCTCTTCCTCTGTGTCTTTGATTTGAATCTTGTTAAAACCCTGCAAATGGGGTTGGTTTTTGTTTGTTTTTCAGTATGCAAATGATTCTATTCCCTTTTGGGAAAAAGAAAAGCTAGACATTTTAAATATGAATGAATGCACTGGGAATTGAAACAGCAACTGCAGGAAACTACAGCTATAGTTCTTTTCTTAACAGCACAGACATGCATGAAAATCATATGCTTGAGATCGTATAGATAGCACTATAGTATCTGGCCACTTTAATTAAATGCAGTAAATACTGGGCTAGCATCATATTAGGCTCTGGAAGGAGTAAATATATAATTAAATCATAACTTGCAGGATCATGAAGCACAGTGGGGTGACTTTAATTTGTCATTTAAAATCTGCACTGAGGTAGAATATACAGGCATTATCTTACACATATACATGGATTGATAGATTCATATAACAACCATCTGAGTAATGATGATGTAACATTTCCAGCCTTTAGAAAGCACTCATTTGTACCATCAAAGGTAGTTACTAGTCTGACTTCTGTCTTTGTAGATTAATTTCTCTTATTCTTAAACTAAACACATATATATGTCCTTTTTTGTTTCTGGCCTTTTTGTTTCTGGCTTGGTTCATTGATTTTTTATGTATGCCTCATTTTTTTTAATGCAGTGTAGTGTGTATCAGAGAACATACCATAATTTATCTCTTCTACTAAAGAGCATTAGAATTATTACAATTTGGGATATTTTGAATAAAACTGTAATAACTATCTTGTTCATAATTGTGTGTTGAAGGTAGAATATGTAGGTCATAGGATCTGTATATGTTCAGCTTTGATAGATATTATCATTTTTCTACTCATGCCAGCAAAGAGTAAGAAACCTAATTGTTCTGTGTCTTCACTAATACTTGGAACTGGTAGTCATTTAGTTTTAGACCTCCTGGTTGGTGGAATCTCCTAGTTAAACATCTCCTAAGTTTTTGTTTGTTTTTTTTTTTGAGATGGATTCTTACTGTGTTGCTCAGGGGCTGGACTCTTGCTCCTGGACTCAGCCTCTCGTGTCACTGGACTAGAAGTGCATGCCACTGTGCACACCTTACTTGTCTCATGTACTATTGGCCAGTTGAGATCCTTTCTTGAGAAGTCTGTTTCAAGTTTTTTGCTCATTTTAAAAAATAACAATTCAACTCTGTTCACTTTTTAAATTGAGTTATCTTTTTCACTGATGTGTAGGTTTTAAAATACATTCTTTTTTTTTTTTTTTTTTTTTGCTTTTTGAGACAGGGTCTTGCTTTGTAGTTCAGGCTGGCCCTGAGCTCACTATGGTGCCCAGGCAAGCCGCCGCGAACTCAGCAATCCTCCTGTCCCTGCCTCCCGAGTGCTGGGATTACAGGCGTGAGCCACCATGTCCAGCATTGTAGTATGCAGTGTTGATTGTTGGTGGGTGTGTGTCCACGCCCAGCATTATATGTGGTTACCGGGGGTCGAACTCAGGACCTTGCGCTTGCGAGGCAGGCGCCGGAACCATGAGCTAACCCTCCGGCCCTTAAAATATATTCTGATAACATCCTTCATTGAATTATATGAGAATATGTCTCAATTTTTAATTTGCCCTTTCAATAGTGATTGGTTACGGAATTATTTGCCTTTTTAAAGGTTGTTCTTTTTTTTTTTTTTTTACTAGGAGCTGCAGTTTTTCTTTAACATTTAGGTCTGTGGTCCATTTCTAATTAACTTTTCTATTTTATGTGATATGTCAAGATTTCCCTCTATAAGATATCTAATTTATTAAAAAAGTCTTTTCCTTTTTTGAATTTTAGCATTGTCTTCATTGTGAATCAGGTGACTACATTTGCATGGCTCTTTGTGTGGATTCCTATTTTGTTCCTTGTGTAGCCTCCTGCCAACAGGGCAAGTTCTCAGCTACTGTAGCACTGAGAGTGTAGTATATTCTTTAAAGTGGTCTTAACCACTTTAGGTATCTTGCATTTCCATGTAAATTTTAATATCAGCTTTTATCACTATATGACAAAGAAATCTACTAGGATTTTATTGGGATGTTAATAAATTTATAGAAAAGTTCTTGAGGAATTGCTGTCTTGGCATAGATGAATGTTCCAAACTACAAATGTGATATTTATTTGTGAACTTATCAAGTAATTAATGATAAACACAAATACATCCAATGATTTATTTAAAATCTATATTATGGTACCTTGCATACTCTGGAGAAAATAATTTTTTTTGAAGAGGGAGAACATTTATTACCAAAGATCAAAATTAATTTTGAAAAGCAGCTTGCCGGTGAAATTTACCCTTTAAGAATATATGACATACTTTTTAATTTTTCTTGAATACATTGCAAAATGTAGCTACTTCTCTTTTATACTCTTTATTCTCTTTTTGATGTTTGTTTATTCGATGGAATGACTCATTGGTCTGTCATATATTTACTAACAAAATAAATTGAATTAACCATGTTTGATGCATTATCTGACATCCTCTGTGACTTTTTAATATTCCTCTGACATGAAAACAAAGACTAGAAATTTCTACTCAGATACTAACATCTAAGAAATAGAACATGCTGCTCTAAGCATCAGTTCTTTATAATGCATATATATATATATGATTTTTTATGCTTTATATTTAACATTTTAAGCTTTGATTATTGCCATATCTAGCCAGCCAAAAACAACTACATAGAACCTTCAAAGATTATTAGTTCTGGCTGGGTTACCCTAGGTTGAGTAGGCAGTTGGATCGATGACTTCTGAAGTTCCTTTCAACTCTAAATTTTATGATTCTGGGAATTTATAACATCCAAGAATCACAGAATGGTAGAATTGGAAGAAACTTTTAGATCATCTAGTCCAAACTAGACAGAGGAGGAAGACTACCCAGAGTGAGGAAATAGAGATCTAGAGAACAGAGAGGGAGGGAAAGTAGTCAGAGGCGGGAGGCCAGGCTTGATCTCAAAAAGGCTGGTCAAGTAGAGGAGGTGTCTGATCAGTGCCTCAGTGTTTTTATGGCTATAGTTGACTTGCTTAAAGCAGATTAGTGATAATAGATAGCAAGCATCAAGAATGAGAGGAAGAATGTAGAGGGAAAATTGAGACTACATGTGTGCTTTGCAGTCACTCCAGGAAACTGACCACAAAACTGGGTAGGGTGTGAACAGGGTCCGTGTCACTCAGTGGTGTCAATGAGAATCAGTAGTGGTCACACTAAAGTGTAAGGAGGGCCTGCACTTGTCACCATTAGAGTGTCCCTGCTGGTTCACCCAGCTGCTTTTTGCTGCTTTAAGCTCAAGTTTCTGACCTGCTGCTGATTGCCTGGTAGCCCATCCTCCTGATGCTGCTCATCTTCCATGGCTCCTGGCCTATTCATGGCCTTATTTTGTTACTGAATTCTCTTACCACCTTCCTAAGTGGCTTTGCTCTCATAGCCTAAGGTCTGAGGCCCAAGTCCTGTCATTTTTTTCAACTCACCTAGAGCTTTCCCACACTGGCAGGATAGAATTAATTCTTGCTAAGCTTTCTCGATGCTGCTATCCATAACCTGGGTAACCAGGTCAACAGCAACGACAAAACCACAGAGGCTGTGATTTGACATTACTTGTTGAAATCAACTCTCTTATTCATCACCCTGATGGGAACCACTTTATTCCTAAGTCAACCACTGCATGGTTGGCAGGTTGGTAGCCTTCAACACTCTCCATTCAGTTAGGCCTCAGGGGCTCTGTTTGAATCAGTTATGTGGGTAACCTTGGAAAAAGAAATCACATAGTAGGAGGGATCCACAAGCTCACTGTGATATTTGGGCATAGCTTTTTTGTGCTATTTGCATTGTATACTGGTTAAGGATATTAGCCACAAATGTCTGAGTGGCTCTGTGCCATGCGTTAGGGAAATAAAATGCAGAAGAAATTGGGGTATATTAAGCAAATAAGTGAGAATGATTTTTCCACAACTCACAGAAAGATTCACTAGTGAAAATACCTTTGTAGTTCATTTGCACATTTCAAAGATTATTACAGGTCACTAACTCTTTGACAGAAAGTGTAATTTAAAGTTAAGTCATCAGGAACCATGGCTTATTAAAGGTTAGTTAGACATTAAGAAAAATGGTTTGTAAAATAATTTTTTAAGTCCATTGGGAAGAATGAGATTATTTTATTATATTTCATTTCAGCCAAACTCCTTAGGTTTGCATGACTGAGTAAAAGCAAGACAGAACTATGGCTAGCTTTGTTTATTTATCTTTGTTTTTTGGTCTCTTGTGTCCATTTCTTTTTTCCTCCTACAAGCATGTGTGACATAACCAGCAACGTCTCAGAACTGTGGAATACACACAAGGAACTGTCAGAAAGGAATGTTGGGTAATTTAAAACTGTATTATTTGTAAGAAAACCCAGTTGTGTGGGAGCCATTATTACTTGACAAGGGTCATAGTCCAGGTGATATCCAATGAAGTAGTTGTGTTTAAAGAATGAGGAGAGACATAACACTTGGAGATAATACAAGGTACCTTTTTTTTTTACAGAACAGTTGGATTCTTGGTTTAGACAATTCTGATGATTGGGATCGAGGGAATCATCTTAACATGTTGAGCGAAAACATTGAGATGTTAATATTATTCACGTGCAAGTAAATTGTTCTCTTTCCTGAAACACAACAGTAGCCTCATATTTGAATTTCCTTTACTTAAATAATTTTCAGCTCTGAAAGATGGGCATGCTTGACACCTCCAAATCAGGAGCATTATTTGTTTAGGTTAAAAAATGTGCATAGACATTTAAAGTTTAAGAGGAAAATAAAAGTTCATATAACCAGATGAGGAATTACACAGGTCACTTTGGTTTTGTTCCAGGTTTACTTTCTAAACTGTTTGTGGTTTTTGTACCTTTCATATAACTTCATCAACATACTGTGAAGTTTTTTTACAGTTTTTAGGAATATGCGGGTAAATTGAGGAGTATATATCCAGTTGTGTGTCAACATGCTGCTTACCTTTGAGTAATCTTTTTTTTTTTTTTTTTTTTGAGACAGGGTCTCGCTTTGTAGTTCAGGCTGGCCCTGAGCTTGCTATGTAGCCCAGGCAAACCTTGAATTCAGCAATCCTCCTGCCTCTGTCTCCCAAGTGCTGGAATTACAGGTGTGAGCCACCACGCCCAGCACCTTTGAGTAATTTTATTCTTAGAACATTTGAAAATCTTATTCTTAGAATATTTAAAATGTGGGGACATTGGAGTTTATTAATTTGATTTTTCTTACTATATTTTAATTTTAACCAAGTGGTATTTCATTTAAACTGTACTGTATAATAAATTTATATTTAAATTTAATGTTGGGAAAGACTGAAAAAATAAATATCAGGAAAGAAAAAGCATGGCATGAAGTTACACTTCTATTTAATAAAAATTTAATGTAGCATTTTGCTAAATACATTATTTACAAATAGGTCTCCTCAAGAGTACAAGATTTTTTTATTTTTTGGTGGTATCAAAGATTGAATCTAGCACCTTTGTACTAAGCTATATTCCCAGCCCTTTTGTATTTTATACTTTTGAGAGATTCTCACTAAATTGCTGAAGCTAGGCTTAAGTTTACAGTCTTCCTATCTCAGCCTCCCAGAGTGCTGGAATTACACCATACACAGCTGAACATAAGACATATAGAAAATATAGTTTAAAAGTTTTGTGACTACTACAATACTTTGTACATAGCAGATACTTAATACATCTTTCATTGATTTGACATGAAAAAGAGAAAAAAGAAATATACACAGAATTCTTTAGGGGTAAAGGTTTTTAGCTTCACGAGCATGCATGATTAGAGCAAAAACGGTGTTTAGTGTCAGTTGCCTAAGTAGTGTTCTCAACGTTGCGTTTTTCTATTTGACTTGAACATAGTGTCCCCCAAATTATTATACTTTTAAAGCAGTTTGCCATTGTCACATAAACACTACATGAAGAACAAGAACAATGTAGTCAATGATTTTAAGTTAAATACAGTTGTTCCCTGGTATCTGTGGGAGGTAGGTTCTGGAACACACCTTCACCACCACCTCCTCCTTCCCTGTGGTAGCTCAAGCTGCTTGTATGAATGCATACTGTTGGCATGTAACATATGTACGTCCTTCCATATACTTTATATCGTCTCTGACTACTTATAATATCAGTACAATATAAGTGATAAGTAAATAGTTGTCACACTGTATTTTCTCCTAATTTATGTTGTTCTTCAGTGTTTTATTGTTATGCTGTTTTCCCCAAATATTTGCAGTTGTGATTGGTTGAATCTGAAGATGTAGAATCCTCAGAGAGAGGGCCAGTTATATTGAAGATAATGCATACAGAACTGAGGGTCATTACAATGGAAATTTCTACTCTATCAGTAAAATTTTTCAAGTAACATGAAGAGGGCATTATTGTTGAAAAGCATTTAAATTTTAAACGGAGGAAGAAAACTAAATTTCTAAAGTTGCTATTTTAGGATTAGCTATAGGTTTCTACAGGCCTAGGTGTGTGACTAGGAAAACTAAATGATTATAGGAGATACAATTCTCTTAAAAAAAATGACATGCTCATATTTGTCACTGAAAGAATGTTTCCTAGCAGGAATATCTACATACCTACATGTGATGGCAGAACCTAGAAGAGCCAAAGAGAGATAATGACATATGCAGAGGAGGCCTTTTCACTATGCAGAACCAGTAGAACAAAGAGTGGGGACAGTTACGAGGCCTGAAGAGATGGCCTCTGAGAAAGAGTGCTAACTGAACGGGGAAACCAAGGTCTGGACCATATGACCAGATGCCCCTCTGTCCTTTGCCATCTGCCAGGGCATCAATTCACACAAAGAGAACTTGTTAAAAGTAATTTCTAGCCGGGCATGGTGGCTCACGCCTGTAATCCCAGCACTCGGGAGGCAGAGGCAGGAGGATTGCTGAGTTCAAGGCTTGCCTAGGCTACATAGTGAGCTCAGAGCCAGCCTGAACTACAAAGTGAGACACTGTCTCCAAAAAAAAAAAAAAAAAGTAACTTCTAAATTGAAAATATCACTTGAGGAAGATCCCATTCCTTTACTTTTTTCCATTTCTTTTTTGAAGGAATGTTGTCAGAAATTCAACAGACAGGATAGACCAGTAACAGGGTATGTGGAAGCCAGACTCTTGTGGGAACAGACAGGACAGGTCACACTTTGGGGCTTACCTTCCTTTCATGCATCTTTCAAGTCGGCAGAATAATATCCAGACTTCAGATTATTTGCTGCACTGAATTGAGTTCTTGAGAAGATTATAGCACAAATGTGAAATTTAAAACTTATTTTTATGTGTAGTAAAAAAAAACACAACTTACAGTGTTTTATGAAAATAAAAACCTTCTTCTGTAATATGTTCATCTTGGCTATTGCCATGGTTACTAGGCAAACACTAATACAGCCAAATAGGTATCAAGGTTTTTTTCATATAAATTGTATTAAAAATTTTTCATAGGACCTTTAAAAGTTATCTGAGTAGAGGGAGAAAAGGCACAAGCAATAAAAGAGACATAGTCAAACTTTGAGTAAAGAGAGAGTTGAGGGCATGGAAATCTGCATTGCTGAGAAAAAGTTTTCAGAGCAGACTGTTCTGGTATTTTATACCAATTATGTGCAGCTATTGCTTTGACTAATTTTGCTGCCCTGCTGAGATTTCCCTTTTACAAATCCTGGAGCAATTATAAGATGGAAGTCTGGAATGTATAAACAATGTCCTTTGAACAATAAATGAACCTCATTCTTATAAAATTCAGGGGTAGGAATGTACTACCTTGTATCCTATGGTTTTCTGCCTTTCCTCCTTAATCAAAGCTCAGAAACTAATGTCTACTCCAGGAGCCTACAGAAACATGAATTTTGCCTAAAAAGTACTTTTAAATAATAAATTCCACCAAATTGACAAAATCTCTGCTTCTGTGACATAAAATCATTGTCCTTAATACCTTTCGAGGGCAGCTACTGATAATATATTCCTACCATATTCTATTCTATTTCTAACCTTAGTATGAGACTCTGTAACAGATTACCTTTTTCTGTAGCCCTGAAACACAACACCAGATGAGTGTGCTTGAGGGAAAAAAAATGACACCCTCAGAGTTTCCAAAATGTCAGCCGAGCAGGAGCAATCTGCACTAATCATGGCAAACATTATAGAAATTCCTAAAGGAAAGCCAACCGTCACTTGGAGTTCACTGTAAAAAGCCTGAACTCTATTATTTTGTTGAACTTACGGACTTTGTACAGTGTTTAAAATAAAGTTTGGAGAGTTGCCTAGCATTGGAATACATACAATTAAACAACATAGTTGAACAGCCTTTTATATTAGCATGGCCAGAACATTGCCATTATTCTCATATGATAGCCATTCTTGGAACTCTTGACATAAACAGGAATGGTGAACATTCATTTGTAATTCTAAGTGCATGTGGCATTTTATATTATTCACATAAACTCTCATGGAAACAAAGATAGCAATATTTCGAGGATCACTGAAAGAGAACTATTCTGCGACTGTCAAAGAATGGAACACTATTTTGAAGGGTTGTTTGCTTGCAGCTTAGCCTAGGCAGTCAATTCTAAGGAGTTTTATTTAAACTTGTGTAAACAAAGATTATACTTAACTACAAAATGTAGTTAGTGTTATTTGTCTGAATACAAAATGTGCTTTTCCTTTCAGATATTTTCTAAAAGTAACTTGTGAAAAGACAACGGAATACTACATATTAAAATGAAATAAAACACAAGATGAACCTTAAATATATGTCAATTTTTGTTAAAGTTAGCACACAGTTTAACAGTAGGTACAGCTAGACTGGAGAAAGTTTTAGAGTACTTATGGCAACACAGTAAGAGTTAAGAGATTGATTTAATATTTTAAGAGAGTTTTGTCAGTCATATATATATATGTGTGTGTGTGTATTTTAATATATATATATATGTGTGTGTGTGTATTTTAATATACATATTGGGTTTTCTCTGAAGTATCATTTCCTGTCAGTTTTCTCAAGGATATTTGGCTTTGTAATCCTGAAAAATGGTTTATACTGACACTGACATAAAGCATAAAGGCATGACTCAATACCGGGAAGCAGGATTTGAGTTCAGTTTAGGTCCCCAGAGCCAGTAACTCCAGCTGTTTTGGCCTCCAATTTCTAGCCTGTTGTCTGAAGTTAGGGAATTTGTTAAGCATATTGAATAAAAAGATTTGAGCTGGAAAACACAAAGTTCACCTGTTATATGGGGGAGAAAAGGCAACCTGATACAGTGTATAGAAGACTTGCATTCTATTTGAGTGATTGCTGGAGGACCTCAAACTATTAGAAATTCAACTGAAATGTAACTTTTCAATACAAAACGTGTAGTAGAGATCCTCCAAAGCATACACCTTTGCTCTTTCCTTTCTCTTATAGTGTAAACCTTCTCCCCTCTTCTCAGAATACTTAATAAGCCACAGTTTAACTATCAGAATATATCAAGGGTTATACTGAGTTAGACCAGAGCATCTCCCATGCATGATTTTATCTCTGCCTTTGCAAAGAGAAACTTTTGGAGTTTGAGGAGATCCAACATGGGAGTTTTAGTTGTAAGAGATCATCTAGTTACTACAGACATCCCTTACTACTCCAAATATCCCTTATGCACAGTGGGTCAGTTTAAAGTTTGTGAATGTGACCAGGCCACTTTTGGGTCTATTTATGTTCAAGACACAGAATGATGTATTCTACAAATAATCATTAGTCACTGCTGGCTTATATTTTTTTTCCAAGAAAATACGTATTTCAAACATTTTCTTCTATTTTTAATTTTTCTATAATTTGAGAAGTTCAACTATGATTTTATAAACTTGAAAACTGTCTCTTTTAATGTTTTTCCAGATTGAAGAATCCTAATTGCATAAAAATTTCTGTTCTTTGAATCCTTTTAGTTCTCTATTTTTTTGTTTTCAAAGGGTAATAATTATAGCATCCTAGAGCAATGAGTTTAGGTATAGTTGAATTTTACACATGGTGATATTATATTTTTTTATATTTGGAAATACAGTAATTTTCCTCTACATGACCCAGTGTTTGTTGCTTTTTTGAGTTAATGATTTGTGTTGAGCTGCTGCTAACATTCAGGAACAGTCCAGAGTGACTCCCAACTACAGTTCTTGTTTGAACTGATATAGTGGGTGTGTTAGTCTCACTCATAGATCATCTATCACTTTTGTGACTCCATTTCCCACAGTTCCTTTCCATCAGCTCAGCATGTCAGTGTGATGACAGGACAGAGTGTTCTTTGCAGATAGGAAATTCCAGTGTGGACTGCTGCTTTCCAGTGTTCCACTGAAAATGTTAAAGTAAGTACAGATGGATCTGAGAGGCCATGTTTGGAACCAAAGCTAAGAATTATATTGGTATCTTGTTTTATTTCTTTACATAACAAGGTTCATTGTTCAGATACTCTTAACCAGGGATATGGGAGATTCAAAGCTCATGTGCCTGATCTGAGAGACACTGCAAATACGACCCAATAGAGAACTAGAATATAGATAACGGACATTAACAAAGTAATGTAGAAGCTATCAGTCGTGTCAGGAGAGATGTCTACAGAAATACCGGACAAACAGCTCTCATTATTGTCTAGGGCAGATTGAACAAGTTCTATGGATGAGTCAACATTTGTGGTCAGTCTCAAAAGAAAACAATCATGGTGAGTGGTGTTGGTTTGAGGGTGGGGGCAGGAGCAGACTAAGTATGGTATGTGTCTCAGACTGTTCAGGCTGCCTCAGTAAAATACCACAGACTGGGTGACTTCAACAGAAATTATTTACTCACAGTATGGGGGTTTGGAAGTCCAAGCTCAAGCTATTGGTAGGACCAGTTTCTGGTAAGGCCAAACTCACTGGAGGTTGGGATTTAAATGTATACATTATGAAAGGTGACACATTCCATCTGTAACAGTTTGGGATGACAATAGGAATGGCGAGAATATATTCTGACAGCCAGGTGGGAGGGCTAAGCTAGTAAAAAGTTTCTGTAAGGTCTTAAAGCTAAGGAATAACAACGTTTCAGGAAGATTGTTTGGCAAATGCATGAAGAATGGGTTAGTATTTATTTTAGAGAGAATTTTGTGGATACCTTATCAAAGATTCTTTGCAAATTCTTAAAGGACTATTGAATACCCTCTTAAATCCTCATGTGATCCTAAGTGGGGCTTTGGGAAGGTAACTAGATTGTGGGGACTTATACCCGACTTTGTGCTGGGATGTGGGTCATTGTAGGTGTGGCCTCGAATGACTTACTGCATCTCCCTGTCAAGCCTCTTCCTTTCGCTCTGTTTCCTGTCTCCTTGCCAAAAGCAGCTTTCTTCTGCCACACCCCTCTTCTGACCTATCTTGGATTCACCTGACTATGAACTGAAACATGAACCAAAATAAACCTTTCTTTTTTTAAATCATAGATTTAGAATAAGGTATTGTGATCTCAGTGACAAGAAAGGGATTAAGACAACTATCTACATTATTTCAAATAGAATTAGTAGCAAGTAGTTCTTTTCACTACAGACCACAAACATATTTAAGTATAAAATATGTCTTTCATGGCATTGTAGGCAAGTATCTTAGTCTGTTCTGAAGCTGTTACAGAATGTGTGAGACTGGGTGATTGATAGAAGGTAGAGGTTCATTTGTCTTCTACAGAGTGGGAAGTACCAGAGCATGACACAGACATATGCTTGGCTTCTAGTGAGGGCCTGTGCTGCTTCAACTCATGGCAGCAAACAGAAGGAAAGTGGAGGCAAGTGGATGAGAGGAAAGAGGCCCACCTCCCACATAGCTAGTCCATTGTCAAGAGAAACATTAACCTTGCCCCTGTGTCTTAAAAACTTTCTTCTAGTCCCCAATTTCCAAATACTGCCACCTTGGTGACTAAGCCTCACCATGAACTTTGGTAGTGACAAACCATGTACGTGGGTACGAAAGACAACCAAAATGATTAGATTTTTCATTACTACTTAAATTTGGAATCCCACATTTTAAGACTACATACTATGTAAAACTATTCTGCGGAGCTATAGGAATTTATTGGTAGGTATAGACTATGGTATAAGTAGAATTCATTATAAAGGACATTGTTATTAACAACAGTAACAATGATAATAATGATTAAAGCTAATGCCTTGTTTTCATGTGACTGGTAGTACGTTGAAGAGTTTATATGTATGCAGATCACTATGTAATACTAAAATATATAGTTAAGTATGAATGTATTTCCTGCTAAATACAAAAAAGGAGAACAGCACATTGATGTGGTTGATAAATAGAATGTTTAATCTATAAATACTGTCCCCTTTCACAATCAGAAAAATGTGTATGTGCAATACGCTGTGGGAAATAATTATACTACTTTATGTTAACAATTGCAAATTTTTAACTAAGATATGCTAGAGAATAAAAATGAATTGAGTTTATAATAAGATATTTGGGAAGTATATATGGACATATTCAAAGCAGAACACTGGCTTGTATTATTTTTCCCATCTACACATGCATAGCAGCCTCATGGATTTAAACATACGTCCGTGCAGTTCCATTGTCTTGATTCTGAAGCACCACACTCAGTCAAAGTCTTACTTATCAGTATTTGGCTTCAGATACTGCCCATTTAGGCCAGGAATCCTCCTTTCTCATTTTATCTTTTAGAACTTTATAACCCTTCCACTCCCCCCATTTTTCATTGTTTTGCCTAGTCACTATGAGGTCAACTTTTCATCTCCTTTAGTTTTTTGAGGTTTGTTAATCAGTTGCAGAGTTACATTCCAGTGTGTGTGTGTGTGTGTGTGTGTGTGTGTGTGTTACATATTGTATACTAACTGTGCTACTTACACAGAATAATCTCTGAGTTGGTCTGAACAACAATTTCTGAGCCAGTCTCCTTGTGTATGAGTTGGTCAGAGGGTTACCAGTAAGGTTGAGGGGAAAAAAATTGGATATAAGTGCTGAAATCAGTGGCACTGTGATGAAAAAAGGTCTCCAGGGAGATGGTACCAAGAGGAACAGTGGGAAGCCTCTGGGTGATGATTCTGACAGTGTCATCCAAGTGTGAATTATATAAACTGGAACCTATCAGAGAATCAGTGCATTCAGAAAATGAGCAGAAGCTCTCAAAGCCTTGAGTTGCCTGTCAAGGGCCTAGCGTGTAGCACCTTGGACACAGTGCAGATGTCCTGCTGGGGTGGTGGGGGGGTTTGTAAGAGTAGCAAGAACCACAGGGATAAGAAACAGCCAGTGATAAACTCCGGGTCCTGCCCTTCTGGCAGGCAGAGAGAACAGTGGGTTGAGTTAAGGTAGAAATTGAGGATGGATTTAGAAAAGTTTGCAAATGTAATGAGAGAATAATGAGTCAACATGAACCAGACTGTGTGGAATTGAGAGTGTACACTTATGCTATGCTTAATTTGTATGTAGTCTATTCTTTATGTTTGTGTCTATCATGTTGTATATTTCAAATGACTATCCAAACCTATAGGCTACTGAAGGACCCAAGGTGGGAATGAGGGCTTTATAAGACAGATGCAAATGCATGAGTGTGAGCGCCACAGTTTTTAAATGAGATACCTGTATCCCTTTACGTGGCGGTATATTAGTTACTTCCCATCACTGGCGAAAATGCCAAACACCCCAAATTTACAGGCGGGTACGTTTATTTTGGCTCATGACTTTCAGAGGATTTACTTCATGGTTGATTGGCTCCAAGACAGAAACGGTAGGTGGACTTACCTGGTGGAGGACAGCTCCGCCCCCCGTGGTGCTCTGGAAGCAGAGCAGGGGAGGAGTGCTGAGGGGAAGGGGTGAGGCACAGACATAGATGTCCAGCCCCTCACCCGTGACCCACACAAACATACCCTGAGTGGATCTCAAAGCTGGGCAAGGTGGGACTGTGCCCTGACTGCCACAGGTGGCAATAGAATATTGTCAAGAAATGGTATCTGGGACTTTGTGCTTAAATGTGCCCTGGAGCTGGGTTTTGGCATGTGATAAATACTAATTCTGTCATGGGAAAGTCAGTACTAATAGTAATAGGTGGCTTTATTTTTTTTTCAGTAAGATGTTATTAAATAAGACCTGATAGCTCTTTTTATGCAAGACTTCAAATTTTTCCATCTAACAAGAAATTAGATGCTTACTTTTAAAAGCTGAATTAATGCATATAATTTGCCAGGATGATCTTACATTGTAGATTTTTTCAAGCTTTAAGGAAGAAGTTCCCTCCAACTTTCCTGTCCCACTAGAAACTAATTAATCTGCTTAAACCCCGGATTTTACTCGAATGACAAGATTAAATACCCTATAAGCTGTATGTAATAGTGTTATTTTTGAGTGAAACCACTCAGAGTAATCAGAAAGTAGCTTATATTTTGGTGTTGTTAAAACCGAAGGATTATAAAATAAGTTTACTTCTACATATGCTTTTACTTTCTAGATAAAAATTCATGAAAATCAAGGATTGGGGCAGAAGATACTTACCTTTCTGACCATTATAAAACAGTACTACAACCATATTAGCAAAACAGCCCAGAAAGAAATCAGATAAAAGCATGACTCCTCATTCCCATGGTAATTGTTTGTAGATCACTTGTGGGCAGGGGTCTTGCCATCAACTGCTTTGAAACGTCCATTAGTCACACAGTGGCTGCATACTAATACACACTTGTCGAGTGACCCAGCTCTGTAAAATGCCACCTTACTCTGTTCAGAAAACAGGTACTGTGTTTCTTTAATTCTAATTTACACACTTCTCTTGTACTTTAACATACGTGAGATGGAGGCGCAACTTCGATGGCATGTTTGAGCTCTTCTGTTGAAAATTTGTGAATCTGTTTGCCTGGAACAGCCATCTGGGAACATTAGCAGTGTAAGACCTCTGGAAACTAAATTTTGTTTTCAGTGTTTTCCTGTGTAACACTGGTTGTGTAGGCACAGAACCGCCTAGTAGTTCAAATTTTCAGGGGAGAATTTTCTTTCCAGGTATTTAATTTGAGACATGCATGTGTCCTTGCTTTCTCTTTCAGAATGCTAAGTGTATTTCTTGTTTATCCTTCCCACAAAATGTAACCCTTTGGTATATCAGTTTCTTGTAGCAATCCTCTATCCGATTCCTCATTTTGGAGTGTTTAATGGTAAAGAGATTAGTAGTGTACATGACGATTGATGGCATTTTAGATCTGATGAAAGACTACTTGTCTAGGTTGGCATTATCCAATGAATCCATGGCACTTGCAAACCTAGACAAGCTCTACGTGGTTGGTTACCAGTGCGGTCAGAAAACACTGTATGGAGAAGATGGTCATAATGCCTTCATGGATCTGAAGTTACTTGTGAGTCTAGGTTATAGTCAATGTCTTAGCAGTTTTACTTCTGCTATACCTACTCGGGTATAAGAAGCAGAATCTCCTGTAGATCTTTGTTTATCTAAGGCTAACTTGAGGGATACTGGGAGCTTAAAGGGTGTCCTGTTTTTCTTCCTTGGTTCTTTCTAAATATTATTTCTTTTCCTTTTGAGCAGGCTTCTGCTTTGCACAATTAAGGTCAGGTGTTTCCCTTTTGTGTCCCTCATAAGTAATAATTAGTTCTTGCTCATCTTCTCGATGCCATGTGTACATTAGAATCTCATAATAGTAGAATGTTACCCTGAATTATAGCTCTCACTGGTTAATTTCTGCACATTTCTTTCCTGCTGGAGCACAGCCACCTCTTTCATGCTGTGCCTCATCTTTGGGAAAGGAGATGGGAAGAAGGGAATTAACATGCATTTATTACCTGTTTTTGTCAGGTGCTTTGTGAAATTATTTCATCCTCACAACCACTTGTGGCAGATAATTTTTATTACCTCATTGCACATGAGGGAAGACTGAAGGTCACAGAGGGAAGCACTTACTAAAGGCCATGTGGCAGGTGAGGAGCTGAGCCAGGATTTGGAACCTCTGTCCAACACTGAACTTCTCACTCTCTCTCACTGCTTCCCTTGAGACAGAGCCTTACCTACTGGTTTTTAAATTGATTTAAGTAATTTATTAATAATGATTTAGAACATGTAAGGAAGTGAAGGAAAAGTAGATGCTGTATGTAGATAAGGCTCCAAAGCCTCAAATTCGGACTTTAATCCTGTTTTGTGTTGTTTAGTGTGTTGTATATGTTTGGGCTTTGGTTGCTGTGTTAGCATTTGAGAAATAACTACTTCAGATGAGAACAAAAGCTGAGGGCCTCCTTGCTAGAATTCTCAAATTTAAAAATCTTAAAATTAGTTTGACATCTGCTTTGATGGTTCATTTTCATGTGGATATCTGGTTTAGAGAGATTTTTTTCTTCTTTAGGGTTTGGCAAACGATATTTAGTTATATCCTGAGGAATTTTTAAGGATATGTCACCTAAATATAACTTATTAATGTATTTAATAGCATAAAAGAAAATGATGTTAAAGCTTTTGTTTTATAGGTATGATTGGCAGACGCAACCTATCTCATTTGGGATGGTGCTAGACATATAATAAAACACTTTAAGTGCATTTCTAACATGATAGTGCTACCCAAGTACGTTTTAAGCTAACAAATACTTTTATAGTAGGTTTTACAATTATCAAGAGAAAGAAGCTTTGTGGAGTTGAGTGACACTTGTAATTACTGGGTAAAAACAAATTCTAGAAATATAAATGTACATGAGAAAAAGGAAGGGAGAGAGAGAGAGAGAGAGAGAGAGAGAGAGAGAGAGAGAGAGACGGACAGGTGTTGGTAGGGTTTCTAACCCTCCCCAGGCCTAATCTATTAACTAGCTTTTTGTTCCTTCTTGCCTGTGCAGACCAAAGCTTAGGATTGGATGATCTGAATCAGCCTTGTAATCTAGTGAACACTACCAGAATGGTGAGAATTAATGAACACAAGGGAAGGTACTTGGGTGAAGAGAGAATTTTCTCAACAGGACTCACTCTGGGTTCTTGACTCAAGCCTATTCGCTGATTCCACCTCCTCATTCCTTACTCTTTATATCAGTTGTAATCTGACTTTGTCTCACCCTTAGAGCTCTTGTCTTTTTGTTGGAAATGATACTTGGGCATAACCTATACATAGTCCTGAAGGATGACCTACGGTGGTCCCGATAAGTGGCACTACTGTCATCTTTTCAAATAAAGAAGTTGAATGAAAAGTTGTAGGATTGAGTTGCCAGAAGCAATAATGTTGGAGTTAACCAACAATATTGGGGACTGATTTTTCTCAATGTTATTGGCGATGCATAATTATAGTATAAAGGCTATACTCGGATATTTAAAAAAAAACAAAACAGACATGACCTTTTAGTTTTGAATTTCTTGAGAACTGAATCATAAGATGTTGGAAGCTGTTGGAGTAATTATGCCCAATTCAAGTTTCACTATATCACATACTGTTGTCATTAGTAGTGACAACTTAGCCATTTAATCTGTCTCTTTGGAAAAACTTCAAAGAACCATCAGTTTATTTGACTTTTTGTCATTATGATTGTGTGTTTGATAATAACTCACTTTGGAACATCTTCAAAACTCATTTGCTCAGATGCCCTTTTAAAAACTCTTGGCAGGAAGATAGTTAAAGATAAATATTGACAGTAATATTTTTGGAGCCATAGTGATATGCTATTTTAAAAGAAGCACACTGTAGTTACCCTTGTAAACCTAATGAAAATCTTTCCTTACTGTATACAAACTCCTACATTACATAGTATGACAAAATTCCTAAAAAAGATTTAGTCTTGTGTGGGCCTTGCAGGGCAAGGATTTTCTTCTACTCTTCATATTCTAGGACAAATGACACACTCAACCAATATTGCTGGATATATAATAAATAAACAGGCAATTGAGTGCATTTAAGAGAATAGAAGTAAATTTTTTTTACACTTTTTTTTTTTTTTGAGACAGGGTCTTGCTTTGTAGTTCAGGTTGATCCTGAACTTACTATGTAACTCAGGCTAGCCTTGAACTCACAGCAATCTTTCTGCCTCTGCCTCCTGAGTGCTGGGATTACAGGAGTGAGCCACCATGCTTAGCATTGTGGTATATGGTTATGGGGGATTAAACTCAGACCCTTGTGCTTGCAAGCCAAACACTGGAACCACTGAGCTAAATCCCTGGCCCAAATTATACTTTTTTTTTTTTTTTTTGAGACAGGGTCTCTCTTTGTAGTTCAGGTTGGCCCTGAGCTCACTATGTAGCCCAGGCAAGCCTGGAACTCAGCAATCCTCCTGCCTCTGCCTCCCGAGTGCTGGGATTACAGGCATGAGCCACCACGCCTGGCACTGTGGTATGTGGTATTGATTGTTGGTGGGCTTAAATCTCCATGCCCAGCATTGTATGTGGTTACCGGGGATCAAACTCAGGACCTTGTGCTTGCGAGGCAGGCGCCGGAACCACTGAGCTAACTCTCCGGCCCCAAATTACACTATTTTTAAAAGATCCAGAAAGCTGCAGAAAATAAGATAAAATGTCAATAAATCCACCTGAACATGTTAATAGATTAAAGCATGGGCCCAACATGCTTTACCTTTTATTCTTTTAATAGAAGTAATAAAATATTTCCTATTATCCTTTCTCAGAGACATGTTGTATCATGAACTTGGAGTCTGTACTTCACATTTATGCTTTTCCTACATTTTAACCAATCAATAAAACAATATATTATATATAAAACCATTGCTCCAGGAGGCTGAAGCAGGAGGATTGCAAGCTTGAGGACAACCTAGGGTTGACTTAGTGACTTCCTGTCTCAAAAGAGAGTTGGTGGGACTGGGGATGTCACTCAGTGTTGAGGCTTTGGATCCAATCCCCACTACTAGGAAAAAAAAGAAGGAAGAAAAAGAAAACAATGTTGTATTTCATCGTTTTAAATTTATATGAATGTTGTAATACTTTTCTATTATTTTGCTCATTTAACAACTTTTTTGAGAAATGTCTATGTTAATTAAGTGTAT
>PVIC010001266.1:0-95187 GCA_004025085.1 Thryonomys swinderianus
AAAAAAAAAAAAAAAAAAAAAAAAAAAAAAAAAAAAAAAAAAAAAAAAAAAAAAAAAAAAAAAAAAAAAAAAAAAAAAAAAAAAAAAAAAAAAAAAAAAAAAAAAAAAAAAAAAAAAAAAAAAAAAAAAAAAAAAAAAGATACTAAATTGTACAGAACAGGGGAAATTGCAGAGAAAGGAAATACATGGTTAACACATTATTTTCATTTTTATCTGGTCACCTGTACCCTCCAGAACATGGACACTTTCTTGAAGGTTTTGGGGGACCCTAATAACACCTTCTACTGTTCAGCTTTACATTACTGAAGAACTCACAGCACATAGGTCATCACACACCCAGAGAATCCCAGGTGTTAATTTTTCTTGGGTGAGAGCTAGCCACATTTTACAGGCTTGTGTTTATTCTTTCCCTAAAATAGGTTGTGACTTGTGAGAAAGATGGATACCAGTAGATAATCAAGCCAAAGGCCATTATCCCATCCCTGTGGGGTGGGCTGGTGTACAGTCATACGTGCCTAAGGGAACATGCACAAGAGACAGAAAGCATCTCTCACCCCTTTGGGTGTCTCTCAGTAAGTGTCAGCCAAATGGCACTGCTTTCAGAAGTGAGAATTGAATTTTCTAAGGAGAATTCTGGAGTGTGTGGCTCACATAAATACAAATTTGAATCTCAGTGAATCTGCCTCTAAGAATTTTAAAGCAAGGAGAATAGAAGACTCAAAGTCTACAGACACCTACAAAAAGTCAAGTGTCAGTGTCTCCCCAAGAATCCCGAGGCATAAGCATGAGGGTCCCAGCTTCTGACAGCTACACCTAGGCAGAACCAGAAGGAGCACAGAGCTCCTGGATACAGTGAGGTGAGTAAACTCTCAAGGAGCCAGTAGCCGTGGACTGAGTTGCAGGGTCCTTTGGGGTAGAGAACCCAGTGGTAAGAGGGGCTCAGCACCTGTCCATCCATCTCATGCAACCCCAAACACCACAAGGCCCCTCCCTGTTTTGAGGGCCTCTTCTCTATTTCTTTGAAATTGTATTTAAAAAATTCTGCCCCATAAATTTCTTCCTGATGTCCTGAAAATTCTGCAGAAAGACCAGAAGCACCAGAGCAGGCTGAGTTCAAGCAAGTCTGAAGAGAGCCAGCTAGGTGTCTCTCTGAGAATGAAACCTCACTGAGCTGGAGAAAGATACTAAATTGTACAGAACAGGGGAAATTGCAGAGAAAGGAAATACATGGTTAACACAAAAGTGATGTAGGACCGTCACAAAAGTGAGTCTCACAAAGAACATGCCTTGCGATTTTGGCTATGACGAACTAAATAACTTGGGACTTACCTTTTCTTCATCAGTACAACATGCTAAATCTTGGAAGTGGCCTCTATCTGTCCTTCAACAGATGGCTGGATAAAGAAGATGTGTTATTTACACACAATGGAATACTAGTTAACCATAAGGTAGGATAAACGAGTTATTTGTGGGGAAATCGATGTAGCTTGAGAGGATAACCTTAAATGAAATATCAGACAGACACAAATGTTTCATGATTTCTTCTGATAGTGAGAAATCCAAAGTATAAATAAACAGAACATAAAAGATATATAGTAAGAACTAGGGAGATAGATCTTCCTCAAATGGGAAAGACACCAAGAAATGGAGAGAAGGGGGTGAGAGGAAGGAGACAAAACAACAACAATGATGACAACAACAACAACAACAACAAAAAGAATTGAGGTGTTTTATGTACAGTGACCCACAAGAAATATAATCATTCTGTAATGCAAACACACAAATAAACATAAAAACTGGGGGAAAAGAAGCAGCCAGGAAAGCTACCCATAAAGGAGAATAGGGGAATCTCTACAATTTTCTACTTGGACATTTTTCTGCTGTGTGCAGGGAAATACAACTCAAAAAAAAAAAAAAAAGTGTGGTCTCTAGCTGAACTCAGGTAGAGGGGATCAGAGTTCCAGGTTGCTCCAATGAGAGTCAGGCCCCCAAATGAGGGGTACATACAGAGCAAATCAATCTATTCACATTACAACCAAAAGAAAGAAAAAGAAAGAAAGAAAGAGAGAGGGAGAGAGGGAGAGAAAGAAAGAAAGAAAGAAAGAAAGAAAGAAAGAAAGAAAGAAAGAAAGAAAGAAAGAAAGAAAGAAAGAAAGAAAGAAAGAAAGAAAAAGAGAGGGAGAGAGAAAGAGAAAGAAGAAAGAGAAAGAAAGAAAGAGAGAAAAAGAGGAAGGAAGCAAGGAAGGAAGGAAGGAAGTTGGTTCAGGCTGACCATGAGCTCACTAGGTGCCCCGGCAAGCCTTGAACTCAGCAGTCCTCCTGCCTCTGACTCCAGAGTCCTAGGATGACAAGCATGAGCCACCACACCCAGAGTAAGGTATTTTTATTTTTTAAAAAAAGCTTCACGTATCATCATAAAAATGGGGGAGTTCTTACTGGAAATGATGGTCAGCAGAGGAACATGGAACACCATCTTTAAAGACCCCTTAGACTGGGGCAGGGGAGAGATGTATGGGAGTTTGGGATGTAAAGGCCACTAATGCATGTTCTCCAGTTCTGCAGAGCATGCAGGAAAATACGTAACAAAGGCACAAGTTGTTGGCAACAAACTTTCAGTATCATACTCAGAACATTCGTTCCTCCTGTGATAGGACAGAAGAAATAAAGACTGATAAGGAGATAAATAAAATGGTAGTATTAAAACTGTATTTTTAGGAAAAACTGCAGCTTCATGACAAAAAACACATTCAATTTTTCCCCCTTTTAGGAAAACTTAGGGCCTTAGAGACAATAACTCTGTGCCTTCTACCTGTGACTCCTGCTTCCTCCTGCCAGCCCTATGCCTGGGAATGCTTTACTGACAGAACAGTGGCTCTCAGCTTCAAACATGTTCAGTGCTTTGAATCTGACAAGTGTATCAGATGGGTAAATGCAGCAGACACTAGAACACATATCCTGGATAACCCATCCTAGTGACACCCATAAATCTCCAAAACCCAACAACTCAAGGCCACAAGGTCCCTTTCTGTTTTTAGGGCCTCTTCCCTATTTCTTTGAAAGTATATTTTTTAAAATTCTGCCTAGTAAATTCCTTCCTGATATGTTCTGAAAGTTCTTTATCTGGGATTGAATCAACAGACCTAGAACTGACCCTGTGAGTGGGATCAGTCAAGGATCCTCATCTGTACTTTGACATCCACTATGGACACTGCCCAGTGATGTTCCCACCCCACTGACTAGTAAAGTGCTTAGAATGAAGTCAGTTATATAACTTCTATGTCTTTCCCAAAAACCTTTATTTTCCAGTACATTATCACAAGAGGCTAGGCAAGTATCTGCTTGGATTTGCTAACACTTTCATCTCTGAATATGAAGTTTGTTTTGTTTGGTTTGAAATATAACAAAAAACCAGTGTGTGAATTGTAAATGTACATCTGTATTAATTTAAACAAGGCAAACATGCTTGGGAGCCACATGAGGAAGGAAACCTACATAAGGTGCCCACATCAGGAAAGGGTGTTGCAGATGTTTTATCACTTTCTTCCCTGAAACACAATACTAGACACCCACAACTTAAAGGAGAAAAAGTTTCTTTTGGTCCATAGTTTGTAGAGAAAAACACCAGACATCTAAAGTTAAAGAAGGAAAGGTTTATTTGGGTCACTATAGAGGTTTCAGTCCTAGTCAGCTGGCTCTGAGCTAAGGTGACCTGGGGAGAAGCTGCTCATGGCATATGCTCCAAACCAGAGAGATCAAGGAAGAGCCAGGAAAGGAGGTAGAACTTCCAGGCCATGTCCACAGAGACTTGGCTCTTCTGACTAGACCCCATCTCTCAACGGCAAGTCATTTGCAAGACTTCTGATTCAGTCATCTAAAAAGTCTTGACTACAAGGGCATGAGGTCTTGGGGGATATCTAAATATAAACTAACAGCAGAGATCTCAAGGTGAATTTGAAATGAAGTCTTTGTTCACTATTTCCCTTTCATGTTTGACTCAAATGACATTTATCTTCCATTCAGCAATCAAAGATTGATCTGTTTGAGTTTCATATAAAGCAGTATGAATCAATCTAAGTCCACTTTCTTCTTCATAGTGATGTTTGACAGATTATCCCATGTTGACATTTATCATTTATTGATTCACTAATACATATATCCCATTGTATGATACGTCAAGTTACTTACTAATTTCTCCACTGATGGACATTTGGGTTACTTTAGCCTTAGTCCATTACTGAAACTGTTACTGGGAAAGTTGTGCATAAATTTCACTACATACACATAAGCGTTTTAGTTGCTCATATAAATAAAAATAGAACTACAGGTCATGGTAGTGTAGTATATGCTCAATATTAGCAGATACTCTTAAATGTTTTGTGAAATACTTTTATAAATTTATGTTCTTATATACAGGACGTGGAAGTTTCAACTGTGCTGATACAAAATTTAAAAAAACTAACCTACATGAATATTTGTTATTGATTTTATCATTATTTCATTTTAGCCATGTTGATTGATGTGTAATAGTGCTTTAACGTGATTTTTAATTAAAATTTTCCTGTGACTATGAAGGTTGAGCACCTTTGGATGGGCATTTCAGCCATTTAATAGATTCTTCTGTGGAAGGTCCCTTGAAGCCTTTAATTTTTAAAACAAAATTTATTGTGTGTCTTTCATCTGAAGTACTAGGCATTAACCTAGGTCTTTCTCACTGAGCTACATTATCAGCACTTTTTAGTTTTTTTCTTTAAATTTTGAGGTAGGGTTCTGCTAAGTTATAGCATTGTCCAGGATGGGTTTGAACTTATTTTCCTCCGGCCCTCAGCTTCCCAGTTTCTATTTTTTCTAAAACTGATTTTCAAAATTTTAAAAATATTCTCAAATCCTTTCCTATGTTTTTTTTTTCTTTATTGAAAATGAACTTGCATTTTCTCTCCATTAAAAGTGTCTCTAATCCAATCTTATTGCAGCCAGGGCCTCGTGTTTGCTTGTTCTACTGCACAGAAATAGTACACTGGGGACTATAAGGTCTCCTTACACTGAGGTCATGAATATATTCTTCTGGGATGAATTTTTAAAAGCTTCATTGTTTCTCCATATGCACGTGGCTTTACAACCTGAATTTTTTTTTTTTGGTTTAATGTGAAGTAGGGATCAAGATTCATCATTTTGTATATTCAAATGTTCTGGAAATATTTATTGTAAAGATATTGCAAAATGACCTTTGTCCTAATGGACTGCAGATGTGTGAGTTTGTTTCCAGGCTCTCATGCTCCACTGGTGTATTTATTAAATCAAGATCTTATATCTACTTTTAGATAAATATAAATATGAAATATTTATCCTGGCATTGTAGATTTTTCATATGTCTTACGATTTGTCAGAAAAAGTGTTACCTTTTCTTCTGCCCATCACTATTGCTTGCATTTTCTTGTCATTTAGAGTCAGCATGCCACTCCACACACACACACACACACACACACACACACGCATCGTGGAATTTTGTTTGGAGTGTGTCAGATCTGTGGGTATCTACAGGGATAACTGGTATCTTACCAATATTGAAGTTTTTAATTTGTGACCATGAAATATCTCATTGTTTATTTAAATCTTTAGTTTTGTCAGTAATGTGTATAGTTCTTTGAAGAGTTCTTACACATCTTTCAGATTTATTCTTCACAACTACAGCATATTTTTATGCTATTGTCATATAATTGAATTTTTAATTTTGTACTTGATCTGTGATAATATATAAAAATATCTGGTAACTCATTGTTATGCTTTGTGTCTAGATGTACCTCCCAAAGCCTTATGCAGTCATAGGTGGGGCTCAAGGGCACCAGGATTAAGGGTATGAGTGTTACCTGCCCTAAGAAGCCCTGATAAGATATAAGGAATGAAAAGATTTGTGTCTTCTCTTGTTGCTTTGCTACCTTCTGCCCACCATGAACTATTTCTCCTTTGCAATACCTATCTGCTATGAAAGCTGCCTCAAAACAGCTGATTGTGAACTGAAACCTTTACAAACTTTGAGCTACATAAAGTTTCCCTCTTTTAATTTTGGACATCAGGTAATTTTTTTCAGCAACAAGAAAAGTAAATATTGAGAGATCTGTCAGACAGTAAGTTTCAGAACATCCTGTGGTTGTGACTAGTATGACTGAGACAGGAGAAAAGACATGGGAGTAACAACAGAGTGGGTTAGGCAGAAAGTCTTCGGAGACTCACCCCCACCAAGGGAAACAAAAACCACAAACAACCCAGTGGAAAATCCGCAGCAAACCTAGCTAACTGCTGGCTTCCTGCCATTTGCCTCTGTAAGCTTATCCTCTGCTTTAGTAAGTCCACTTTTTGCTTTCCAACCAATCACACGATGACCTGTACCACATTCAATTTTTGACCATTTAAAATGATTCTGGCTGTTGATTTCTCATAAGTAATTTTTATTACTTTGAGATAAAGTCCATATATTCTGATTTTCTGTAGGGTTTTGATCGTGAGTGGGTTCCGGATTTTGTCAAATGCTTTTATTTCATCTATTGAAATGACTATATGATTTTTGTCCTTAAGTCTGTTAATATAGTGTACTACATTTATTGATTTCTGTATTTAAACCATCCTTGCATCCCTGGGATGATTCCAACTTGGTCAGGGCATATGATCTTCCTGATGATTCTCTGTATTCTATTTGGCAGTATCTTAATGAGGATTTTTGCATCAACGTTCATTAGAGAGATTGGCCTGTAGTTCTCTTTTTTGATTGTTTTTTTTTCTCTGCTTTTGGAATTAATGTAATGGTTGCTTTGAGGAATGAAACTGGGAGCACTACTTCCCTTTCAGTTTCATTAAAGAGTTTGAAAAGTAGTGACATTTACTCTTCTTGAATTGTTTTGTAGAATTCATCAGTAAAGCTATCAGGACCATGGCTTTTCTTTGTTGGTAGATTTTTATTACATTTTCAATTTCACAGATTGATATTGGGGTGTTTAACATGGAATGATCTAACAGATACTAGGCAACTCAAAGAAACCAACCAACAATATAGAAGTTAATAAAATGTTACAAAAGATTACACTAAAGTTACATAAAATTTACTCACCAACATCATACTAGAAAATTCCTCTGGGAAGAAGTCTGGAGAGAGAAATGAATTCCAGGTAAATGAGGCATAACCAGAAAAGAATCTCCCTACAATATATCATAGTCAAAGTCACAGAAATTCTGCACAGAGAAATACTAAACATAGTTAGAGAAAAATCTAAAGTAACTTATAAATACAAATCATCTAATAACAGCAGATATCTCAACATAAACCTTAAAGGCAAAGAGAATAGTTTTCAACCAGTAAAGGTAAACAAGTGCCAACCTGGATTGCTATATCTTGCAAAAATCATCCTTCAAAGTTGATGGAAACATAAAGATTTGCATTGACAAATGTTTCTAAAAGGAATTCATAACCACCAAATATTGCAGAAGTTGCTCAGGGAAATCCTAGAGATAGTGAAGCTAACACCATCAAAGTGCACAAAGGAAAAAATTTATCTAACTGATAGGATAGTTAAACAAAAGGAAAAAAATGAAAGAATTGTCAGTGGAAAATAATGCAACATTGATACAATTCTGTAATTACCTTTCAGTAGTGACACTTGGTGCCAGTTGTCTTAACTCCCCAATAGACACATATATTGGAAGATTGTATCAGAAACAAAACCCAACTATGTGTGGCTTACAAGAGATCCAACTCACCACTAGAGAGACACACAGACTGGAAATAAAATGATAGAAAATGATGCTTCATGAAATGAAACCTAAAAGCAAGCAGGAATAGCTACAGGACAGTGATTTTTAGATAAATTTGGCTTTAAAGCAAAACTCATCAGAAAAGACAAAGAAAGCCATTACATATTGGTAAAGGGAGGAATTCAACATGAAGATGTAACTATTGTAAATGAATATGGGCAGAATGCCACTGTACTTAATTTTATAAAACTACAAAGATAAAAGAAGTTATAGACATCAATACAATCACAGTGGAACAACTTACATTCCTCATATTTTTGACCTCCCAGCATCCTTATGTGGTAATATAGAGGTTTAATCTTATATTAATTGTGCAGTAGAACTAAGGCTGAGTAACTTTTGCACACAGAATTGCAATGCTAGAAAGTGTGAAATTAGTATTTTATCCTGAACAGCATGACATAACAGGCCGTGTGCCTCACATTGTGCCCGTCGGCTGACTGGAGACTTGGCAAGGTATCTTCAGATCCAGCTTGCTGCCAAGTCCTCTCCCTTACCACAATCCCTGAATTCTCCTCCCTTTGAATCCCAAGGGTCCCAGCTATGCAGGACAAACACCTCCACGGGTTCCCTTTGTACTTAGAATGGAATGAAGACTCTTTACTGGGCCACCCAGGCTAATACAAAGGAGCAGCCACCTACACTGTGAGTCTGTTTCCGTCTCCTCCTGTTTGCAAGGTCCCAGCCACACTGTTGTGTCTCTCATTGGGCAACTGTAACTAGGTGTTAATCACTTGGGGCTTTGGTGTGTACTGACCCTCTCTTTAGAAATGCTCCCATAATAAGTCAACGTGGTTAGTTCCTCTCCTCATTCAAGTGTCAGCATTTGATCCATTTCGTTCTACGCTTCTTGATTTTTTACTCCTTTCTGTTTTTCATTAAAAAGCTTAAAAACAATGACTTTTTAAGTCAGACAAAACTGAAATCTCACTGTCTCCCTCTTCTGTCTTCTCTTTTGCCCTCCCTCTCGTAATCATTCTCATTGTTTTTGCTCACTTATTTTTTCATTTGCTGAGCTTTCTCCACTTACTACATGCCTGTATTGCTCTTACCTTTTCCTAACTCTGTCCCTTTGCCTATGACTCTACCCATAACACCCCGCAAAGTGTCCAGAAAAGAGAAAGTGTCACCCTTCCCTCCCTCCTCCTTCCCTGCCTTCATCCTCATCCATTCCTCCATCCATCCCTTTACCTCTCCATCCTTCCCTGCCTCCTCCACCCTTTCTTTTCTCTGTCATCTAGCTAGCTAGCTATCATCATAATGATTTTGCATCCAATTCTCTCAACATTCTTACAAAATAAGTACTTTTTTTTTAAAATCTGAGAGTTATAGCTCAAGTTTATGTGACTTAAGAGTTTATTCTTTTTTAACATATTTGATGCTGTTGTCAGTGATCATAGCACATAAAACTTCTTGGTTCCCATCCTCTTCATAATGCTCAGTAGGGGCCAAAGTATAACACATATTAAGTCAGAAGACGGCACTCGAAATGAAGTCTTAGCATCAATCACATTCAGGAGGAATGCTAAAGAAAGTGGGGCACGAAAGCCTTTTGTACTTTTGGTTCTGGTGTAGATTTCTCTGATATTCATGATTTGCCCTGCCTTGCCCAAGTCCTTGTTCTGAGGGCTGAGCTAACCAGCTTGTCATGTAAGGGCCAGTGTGTTTTGAGTGACATTTTCCCCCTAGGGTCACAAACCTTGAACATTCCCAACTTTCTGAGTGTCTTTTGCTTAGTTTTTGCCACTGCTTTGCTACAAGGTCCCAGTGTTTCTTCTCTCTGCTTAAAGCTGCAAGGGAGCTTGCTGCTCCTGTCAGGAGAACTGGGATAGGTTTAGTTCCCAGGTTACACATAATAAGTGCTCAGCAAGTTTGTTTAACAACTAATGGATGGTGAAGGGAACAAGCAAACAGAGTCTAAGAGATAAGTAATGAACAGCCTTTGGAAGCTATGGTTCTCATACCTCACTCCAAGCCCTGAGTCACCTCAATTACATCTCAAGGGTACAATTGGATATGGCTTCTGCATCTCCCTGATTCTTAGTTTTTGTCATCTCCAAATCTACCTGCCTAGAACTACCCCAGCAGATGCTACACCCCAAATATGTTATAGCTCCCTGTCCCTGATAACTTCCTCCTTCATTAAAGCTTCACAAAATATCCTAGGAAGTGAGGCCTACTTGTTCTTCTGGGCCTCTGATGATGCAGAAGTGAGGTCTACATGTTGGTCTGTGGTGATGGAACCACAGGCTTGGGAGCAGCCCCCTCCTCTTCCTGTTTTCAAATTACTAGAAATATGTCTTTATCAGTCAGGAACCAATTCTACACACGTTCAAGAATTTCTGCCCGTGAATACTCCTGAAGAACCTGAACCATTTCAACATCTTTCTTCAAACATATGTGGTCCAGTTCCAAACCTGTCCCACTAGCTCTCTCTGGCTCTAGGAAAAGGACGCAAAGGAGCTGCGTTTGAATTGCTGTGAGCTCCGGCTCAGTCAGCAGGTAGGCGCTCAGGACTGCACAGACCTGTGGATAGTTAATTGTCACAGAGATTGGTTTGGAACCCAGAGTTAAAGAGGCTCCCATGGTTGTTATATTTCCCTGCTAAGTTCTTACTGTCCTGTCCCCTCCTCTCCATTCCCACTGCATCTGTTAACTGGGAGTAAACTGGACTGTTGCAGTCATCTCTCAGGGTCCCCCACCTTTGCCTTCTCCCCATTCACATTGTCTTTCAACCCACGCCAATGTAGTAACCTCTGTAAGATGTAGATTGTCCTCTGACAAAAGTCCTCTGGGGCTTGGACTGCGTGTGAAGCCTGTTCATGGATCTGAGTATGGGTTTTATCAGTTCAGCCCAACTGTGCTTCCTGTGTCTTCTGCAGAGCCCTCCCAACAATGCACTCACCCTCATCCACCAGTCCGCACCAGCCAGGCTGCAGGGGACAGCCTCAAGTCCATCTATGCTCTTTCCTGGCCTTCACCATCTACTTAGTGAACGTCGACTTGTTGTTGGTTGACAAATGATAATTACAGTGGAATGCACTGTGACATAACGGTATACATGCCTGCAATGTGGAATGACTAAATCAGGCTAACATATCCATGACTTCAAATACTTATTGTTTTGTGATGAGAAAATTTGAAATTATTCTCTGAATAATAGTGTTAAAACCAAGAGGACTACTACTACCCCTGCCAGGACATTTTACCACTCTTCCTCCTTTTCCCTGAGCTACACAAATTCTCACTGCAGCTGCCCTCCTACGCCCTCTAGGGGGGGCAAGCTGTTCCTGCTGCTGCAAAGGCAAGCATTGCTCTGAGACACTGAAAAGCAAACAAACAGAGAAATATATTATATCAGGGTTACTCACCTTTCTTGGTTCCCTCTTCTGTCTCTCTCAGGCAGAAGCTTTTCTCTCAATAAAGTTTTCCTACTCTAAATATATATAATATCAAGTCCTTAGTAATCCCAGATAAAAAACTGTGATTCCTTATTTGTAAATGTATTTATTGGTCAAAGCTTCACATGTCAAATTTTTTTTTTTTTTGAGACAGGGTCTTGCTTTGTAGTTCAGGCCGGCCCTGAGCTCACTATGTAGGCCAGGCAAGCCTCAAACTCAGCAGTCCTCCTGCCTCTGCCTCCCAAGTGCTGGGATGACAGGCGTGAGCCACCACACCCGCACTGTGGTATGTGGTACTGATTGCTGGTGGGCGTGAGTCACCATGCCCAGCATTGTTGTGTGTGGTTACCAGGATCAAACTCAGAACCTTGCGCTTGCAAGGCAGGTGCTGGAACCACTGAGCTAAATCTCCAGCCCTGTCAAATACTTTTTGAGAGCTTCCTATGGGCTTGCTGCTCAGGACTAGGCACTGAAGTTTTCTCCACAGGAATGAGTAAGAGCAAAAGCTCCTCTATGCTCCTCACAGGACTGGCATCCTAGGAAGCAGTGGGAGTAAGAATAAACGAACAGAAAAGAAGTAGACACAGTGGTCTCAGGTAGCAGTAACAACGGGAGGGTAAAAAGGCCAGGGAGGGGGTGACTTGGTATTATGGCTTGTTTAGATGTCCCCTAAAGCCTCGTGAAGATGAGGTTTCAGAGGCAGTTGAATCTCAAATGTGTGATGATTGGATTAAGGGCTTGTGATTACTAAATGACTAGATGTGAGTGATTAGCTTGGCATCGGCCTGATCCGTGCAGTCTCCATAAGATAAAGAGGCAAAAAGATGTTGTTAAATCTCTCCCTCCCTTTGCTGCCTTGTGTTCCCAACTGCAATCCCTGCTCGGAGCCAACTGATTAGGGACTGAAGCTTCTATGAACTGTAACACAAATAAACCCTTCCATTTTATCTTTGAACATCAGGTGTTTTGGCAATAAAAGAAAGGTCATTAATAGATCACAGATAGACAATTCCCGGATCTTCTCTTTGGCATGAACACCTGTAGATGCAAGTGAGTTCTAGAAAGTAGGACAGCTTTTATAGAGTGGAATATTTCTATAGGAAACTTGGTGTGGGAATGTGATGAGGGGAAGGAATAAATATGATACAGAAAGAAAATAAAAGAGCATGTATAAAGGGGGAGGAGGGGGGAGTGGGTGGGGATATGGGTAAAAATGAGAATTAATTTGCTTCTTGATCCCAGCGTGCATTCCACGCAGGTTTTAGAAGAAGGCCTGGGAGGCAGACAGTGTGCTTCTAAGAAGGCAGCGTATGGAACTGTGAGTGTGAAACCAAAAGTGTAGTGGACACCCCAGATGGTTGGAGAAACCAGGAGCAGGGGCCATCTGAGGAAAGCTGTAAAGAGGGGCAGAACCAGCCCAAGAGAGAAGCCAAGAGCAGTGCTACAACAACCTTCAGTGCTGCAGGGCCGGGGCCACACCCAACTCATTTGGAGTGCCCTACTTGCCACAGATTGTCTCAGATGCTGCAAGTGGCACTTTAAGACAAAACAATTGCTCTGCTAGACTTTGTGCTTCCATTCTTTTGTATCTCCCTCTTTTTACCTTTCAGAATGGAAATATCTGTCTTGCCCATTGAATGTTGGAAACGCTTAACTTTCTTTTGATTTGTTATAGGACCTTGCAACTAAATTTGCTGAGATCTCAGAGATTTTGGGTTTGGACTTCTCAGCAGAGCTGAAATTATTAGGACTTTGGTAGCTCTTAGAGATAGACTAAATGCTTTTTTTTTGCATAAAGGGATGTGCATGAGTCTTTGGGTAACCAGTGGGGGAATGTGACAGTTTGAGTTTAGATGTCCCTCCAAAGCCTCATGCAGATGAGGTAGGACTTTCTTTTTCAGAGGTAGTTGAATCTTGAATGTGTGATGCTATGGTTAAGAGCATGTGATTACTAAATGCCTACATGGGAATCGTTAGTCTGGCCTCAACCTGATCCTGGTAGTCTCCATAAGATAAAAGAGGCTGTTAAATATCTCTTGTTACCTTTGCTTTCTTGTATTCCCCTGCTTAGGGCCACTGATTATGGACTGAAGTTTCTATGAACAGTAAGCCAAATAAAACCTTTCCCTCTTAACTTTGGGTGTCAGGTATTTTGTTTCAGCAATGAAAATACAGGAACATACTTAGGTCACCTAGGTGGCAGATGGTTGAAGCATTCATTGTATCTGAGCTGACACCCGTGAGAACATGCACCAGACACCGGGCAAACACCACCTTCTCAGGGTGGAGCCTGGGCACATGTTTAGCACCTCTAAGGGCACCCTGGAGCTTGAGGGGCTGCGTGCTAGGGCTGGAACTTCACGACCCAAGGGCTGATGAGGGAGCAGAGGGTAGGAAGAGCAGGGTGTCTACACTGTGCCCTGTGTAATGTAGGAAGGATTCTGCTTCTGTCACACTGAAGAGAAAGCCATTGAAGTTTTCTATGGGAAACTGAGGACATTTGAAAACATTTTTAAAATCTTTCAAATTTAGGGAAAGTTTGTTGCTTAGCTATGGTTATGAGTTCTTTCAATAGGTTGACATCAGGGAGCACCTTCCTCTGGGACATACTTTGCAGTCCTGACTCAGAACTCAGCCCATCAGCCTGCAGTGACATAAATTATGGGGCCTCCATGGAGAGGAAAAGAGTGACTGCTGCTTAACCCACTATACATCCTATAACAAAAGGGCACTTAACAGCAGAAAGAATGATAAGCTCATTTAATCCAAGTTTACATGTCATAAGAGCCTTCGGATGAAAGATGACAGGCCCAGGGGAAGCTGTGCACTTTCATGCTTAGGTTCAGTGAAGTGAAACAGCCTTGCAGAAATGTGATTAGACAAAAATGTCCTGAGTTAGTGAATAGCCCAAGTTGGAGACCCAGAAGGGCTGGTGTTATGACTTATGTCTAGATGTCTCCCAAAGCTTCATGCAGTCACAGGTGGGGCTTTTTTAGAGGAAGATGGACCTAAAGCATGTGACACTGGGATTGATTCCTGGCCCAGTACTAGGATCAAGGTCACTGAGATTAAGGGTGTGAGTGCTACCTACCCCAAGTAACCCACAAACCATATAAAGGGCAAAAAGAGGCTTGTCTTGTTGCTTTGCTCCCTTCTGCCTGTCATGAATTATTTCTCCTCTCTCCCATGCCACCCTGGAGCTAGCCTGTTATGAACTGAAACTTTACAAACTGAGAATTAAATAAACTTCTTCCTTTAACTTTGATATTGAGCATTTTGTCTCAGCAGTGAAAAAAACAATGAAGACAGCTGGCTGCCAGATTTTTCTGAGGGCCTGTTTTTGCTGAGGTTTGTACTTTCTCCTGGGTTGGGGAACGGACCTCTCTGAAATGAGGACCTTAATTTCTTTATGACCAGCTGTTAAAGAGAAGTGGGGGAGGGATTAGAGTAACATTTTTAGGGTTTATGACTGGCTTTGAGAAAGGAGTTCTGTTTATGTAACCCATCAGGAGGAGAATGATGTATGAGATACAGGCATGCAGGGATCCGGGGCTGCACTTCGTCAGCCTACATGGGGTGATCACTGTGCTAGCCCAGTGCTTTTGCATGCCAGCCAATAATCATAGTCTCACTTGTGTCATCTGGCTCTATGGATGGTGCCACCCTCCTCACCCATGGAAATAACTTTATAATCCCAGCACATCCACTAACAGAATGAAGAGACAACCTACAAAATGGGAACAAACTCTGTCACCTACTCCTCAGAAAAAGGACTAACATCCAGAATATATAAAGAATCCAAAATAATTAGGCCCCCAATTTTAAAGACCCATTAAAAATGGGCATCTGAAAAATGAATAAACACTTCTAAAATGAAAAAATACAAATGGCCAATAAATACATGAAGAGATATTCAACATCTCTGGTCATCCAAGAAACAACACTGAGATACTATCTCACTACACAAAGAAGATACTATCTCACTGCACCAAGAAATCTACCAACAACAAAACAAGGCTGTGAGGACAAAGGAAATTTCTCCACTGTTATTTAAACTTATGAAAATCAGTATGGAGAGTCCTCAGAAAACTACTAGCAGAACTTCTACTTGACCCAACTCTTCTCCTTCTATCTACCCTGAAGAGCTATGTGCATCAAACCACAATGATATATGCATATGTATATTCATAGTTGCACAATTCATAATAGCTAAACTATGGAATCAACTATCAACAGAAGAATGGATAAAAGTGGTGTTTATACATAATAGAGTACTACTCTGCTATAAAAAAGGATAAATTTGGATCATTTGTCAGAAAATAGACGCACCTTTAGACCATAATATTAGTGAAGTAACTCAGACTCACAGGCTTATATCACATATTAGCTCCTATATGGAAAAGAAAAGTGTAAATAAGGATCAATATATATATATAATACATATTGGGAAGTGAGAAGAAAATGTTAAATGGGAAAGATAACAAGGGATGGGGGAAAGAAAAGATGAAAAGGAAAAGAAACAAATAAAAATAGAAACAAAGCTTCTATCAAAAGGAAAACAAGGATTGTAAGGAGGGGGGTGGATTAGAGGAGAAAGAATCAATATATATTGTGCATAGGTATAAATTCCTTCTGATTATATATATATATTATATAATATATTATATATATGATTATATGTATATAATATATATTTTAAAATTGGAAAATTTTAGGGGAATATATGTATATCAAAATAAAAGACCAATAACAGGAAAAAAGAAAAAGAAAAAATAAATATTATAATTCAGTGCAGACAATGTATCGAAAAGTGTATCTTAGTAAAATTGTCTTACATGTTTTGCATGTTCTTTGGCATATTAGTCTGGTTTTCAAATATCATATATTAATATATATTAATATCATAATTAATTATCTTACATATGATAATAAACTTTGTAAGTTCTTATAAGATAAACAAATGAATCTGATGCTGGAAATATAAAAGGGGGTGGAATGAGGGTGGAAAATAAGTGAAGCAAAATGTGTTACCTACATGGCTGCTCCCATACAGTAAATGTAATCATTATGTGCTGCAAAGACTAATAAAAGTAAAAGAACAAAAAATACCCACACAAAAATCAGCACTGTCTGCTCAGAGAGCATTCCTGACTGTAGTATAGCTCCCTACCCATGGTAAGCAGCAAATCAACATCATCTTTTCATTTCAATCGTCATTCTTTAACAGTTCTGTTACTTTCTTACAGATCACATTGAAGTCCTAGAATTCGTAACCAAGCAGCTGTTTGTCTTGGGTCAACAGGCTTATATTTTTGCATTAGTTCACTAGCAGTTTGAGTATCCTACTAAACAATCCAACCTCAGTCTTTGTTTAAAGCAAGGCTTTCCACATGACATTTTGGACTAGTGATTCTTCATTGTGGTTGTGTGTATCACAAGATGTTTTAAAGCATTTCTATCCTCTACCAACCAGATTCCAGTAGCACCCTACCCCCAGATGTGATACACAAAGATGTCTCAGGACATTGTCAAATGCTCCCTGGTGTACAAAATGGCCCATGCCTGAAAATTGCCAGGAAAGCATATTAGATCTTTTTAGAGATTTGTTTTGTAAATATTATTAGTACCCTGATTTTTTTTTCTGCTCTTGTTCTTTCTTTTGTTTATCTATATGGTAAAATCTTATTTCATGGATTTTCTTCCAGAATACTTCTTTTTCTGAAGGCTTGAGAGAGTGCTTCTGGAGAACAGACTTTCAAGTCCTCAACTCCAGAATCAGAAATTAGCCCTACAACCTGTACATTAATAAGCAGTTGTTCAAACTTTGCTTTAGTTCTCTCAAACTCTGCACGAAATACCCTACCCTAATCTTGTAGTTTATGAAAGAAAATCACTGAAAGTCTGTTCTAAGTCAAAGGTATGAAAGCACTTGTATGCTCCCCCTTCCTCTTTTCTGTTTGGTTTGGAAATAGTGGAATATTTCTTTATTTGTTATTTGATACCCAGTCAGCAATTGGTATCATGGCACATCACACGGTGAACAGGTTAGGCTTTGTAGGCTGCAAAACCTCTGGGTAGGTATTCAAATTTGTCTTTATAGCACTGAAACAGCTACATAAATGAAAAGGTCTGGCTGTGTGCAAATAAAACTTTATTTGCAAACACAGACAGCAGATGGGATGTGGCTAGAGAACAGTCATTTACAAAACCCTGTTCTACTTCAAAACTTGAATCCCTCCAGGAAAACTTCTCCTTCTATATTTTCTATAGTATAATTTTTAGTCTTGCTTCCTGTTGAGTAATTAAAAAATAAAAAGATTTAATTTATCAATGCTTATTAAGGAAAAGGTTTGAAAGGTAAAATGATATAAACTCAGAGGTCTAAAAGAAATTCCAAAACATAATGTGTATAGTATGGTGTAAATATTCAGTAGCCAGCTTCTTACTTGGTAAGCTGAGGTCCCAAAATTCTAAGTCCCAGACAGTCCATCTCAGACTCTGTGACCTTGTAAAACCTTTCCTCATTGATGATCTTTCCATAGCATTTAGAATTTTGTGAGATGCCTTTGTTCTAGCCTACAGTTAGATTAATTGGGGAGAAAGAAGAGATAAGATTAAATAAAGCATGTGTGTAAAATTTTAAATGCAAAAACAAAAGATTTAAGCAATAAAGACAGAAAAATACTGCTGTGATAAATGAAATCAAGTAATGCCTGCCTAGTGTTGTCCTCATGCTAAACCTGAAAATGGGACTATGTTGTATTGTGTGGCAAAAGAGGGTTAAAATTGTAATGATGTTCAGGTTGCTAAATCAGCTAATCTTAAAACACGGAGATTAACCTGGATTTTCTGTGCTATGATTTGGATGATTTTGTTATGGGAAAAGTACTCCTGACTGTTAGATATCAGATGTGCTACATTTATCAAAGAACGAAATTAGCAGAGTTATGAGCATAGGGAGAAGGAAGATAGATCCCGGACCTCAGGAAGGTTTCTGGGTGCACAGCCACTGAGGCTTTCTGTCAGATGTGATTTATACACAAAACCCTAATGAGGGAACATGGTGGGTCAAACTGCAGGATCACAGCTATCACTACTTAGCTAATATTGATCCAGCAGGCAAAAGAGCCTCATAACCAGGACACATGGAAAGATCAAAGGCAATTTAGGAAATGATGGGTCCTATCGCCCACAAAGGGCAAAGAAGTGAATTCTCCCCTGTGGCCAACCTGGAGGTCCCTTCATTTTTACCTAATAAGTCACAATGTGAAGTTTATGATAGATCCATAAAATAATACATTTATATTGCTTTAAGCTACTATACTCACGGTGATTTATTATAGCAGACATAGAACATAATATGAATGCACAAAGAAATTTCAGAAAACCATGTTTTAAAGAGTGGAATAAACAATTATTCAACAGCAATAATTAAATAAAAATAAAATGTATGTTTCTGAAAACATTTGAACACTATTGTGGAATAGACTTTTTAGATGAAGTGAAGAGAGCTTTATTTTCTTTGTAAATGGCCCCAAATCTTAATATAAATATTAAATATAGTTAGACATTTCCAGGTGGTTTTAAGAAATAAATAAACTGGGAAAATAACTTACATTTCTCTCAATAAAATAACCAGGAATACTTATAATTTCTGAGATTTGAGAGTTAATATATAAGGAATGATAAAGACATAGTCATTGGTGGGAAAGCTTCCAGCTTGTAAAATAAACAGAAGGATAACATTAAAAATATATTTGCTGATGTCATCTCAAGAGAAGTATTTTCACCCTAGAGTTCTCTATGCTTCTTCTAAATCACTGAGAATGACCTACAATTACAGATTACAAATTAATTACATTAATACAGCTTTCTTGTGTACGTATCATTATGCCTCTTTTTAACCCCATGACTATAAAACATCAGACTCTTCAAATTAAGTTGTAGGGAAAGCAAACAAAAATGCAAATTGCTGGGAAAAAAACATTTTAAAGAGAAAATTATGGTAGTACCAAGTAGTTATAAACAGAGAAAAGGAAAAATCGAGGGTGCAAATTATAAAAGAATAATGCAATGACATTACCAAAATGGTGTACCAGGAGACTCCAAACTCTCATCCCTAGTGCTCAGTACTAAAACACAGCCTGAAAGGGGTTGGACTGAGCACAGGACCTCTGACAGGCTAAAGTCTTCTATGATCAAGTGAGCAGCACTCGCACAGGCAATTCTGTGGTGCCTCTGCTCTGGAGGAGGCAGCTGTCCAGGTTCCAGAGCTTCCTGTGAGCCACAAGCCAGCACTGCTCCCTGCACAGCTCTGCACAGCCCTGCATGGCCTAGTGAGTGAGCCATGCCCCGCCACAGACACCACACTTTCCTTTGTACCTGGAACCCAGCTATGTCATTATCGGGTGTTTTGGTTTGCAACATTCTTATCAGACTGCAGTGCAGACTGACTGGCCCAGGGACTGAGAGGCGGCTGCTGTGTGTCGCACCTGCAGGACAGGGGTGAGTCAGGGAAGCTACCGCAAAGGGCTTCAGGTACTTTCTGGAGAAATTCAACTGTCTGCTGGAATGTGCAGCCTGCCTGCGGGGGCTGAGAAGCCTTTCTCCAGAGGCTGGATCAGATGCAGCAGCTGTCCACAGCTTCTCTCCGGTGCTGAAGCACTGGCTCCTCCATGTTTCCGAGGCATACCTGGGAAAGACCTCAGGGGCCAGTGCGTGAGTTTCCGTCCCACACCTTCTGTGTAGACACACATACAAATTAATAAATGGCCAAACACACACACATGTGTGCATGCACCACAGTAGTATGTTCATGCACATATATTCACACAAGGACACAGGCAGCACGTGCAGACACACACACATGCCCCTGAACACACTCATACAGTGATGGTCCTTATAGGGCTCACTGACAGAACAGGCCATTGCCCTGCCCCAGCCTTTTGACCTGCTGGCTCCACCTTCCTCTTCAGCCCAGGTGGCCGCACGCAAGACTCCGCAGACCTTTTCAGAGACCTCTTGTTTTGCCCTAATGGGAGGAGCAGCTGTTGGGTGCTTCCCCACCCATAGAAGCCACCTGTCCTGACTGGGTGGATCTGTGGTCACTGTTCCAGGGCTTGTTCCTGCTGCTGTGGCATGACCCTCCTCTCCAGTCACCTGTGCCCTGAGTGACCGAGCTCAAAAGGTGGTCTCTGGTGAGCACAGTTCACTGTCAGGAAAGGGGAGCCACCGCTTCCCACTTTAAACGAAGTAGGAAATTACTGCCCTGGGCTTCTCTGAAGACAGACTGCCTTATAAATTCTTAAAAGCACTCGTGGAAACATCAGTGATCATTATTACATTATTCACTTGGTTAAGAGTGCTTGGGGAAAAATAACATGAAATAAATCTTCATTGTAAGGGCGTCTTTCATTTCTTGCAAGTGATTAGCTATCACTGAATCATCAATTTTATTTTGTTATGTGGCTAAGACTAATTTTTCTAATTAAAGATCATGCATAAAACTAAGCAATCTTGCCTCTGCCTCACTCTGTGGAAAGCAGCTCTAGTCTCCTGCTGTCAAACCTTCCTATGTATTCTGGGCCAGCGATCCCAGGCGGGACAGTCTCAGGGCTGTGGAACTGGGATGTGTGGATCCTATGGCCAGAGCAGGGCTCCTGCGGGGCCGTTCCAGCACAGCAGGCCTGCCTAGCCATGCCCGAATCCGACTCCACCCCCCTCCTGCCTGGCATAGCTCTGGCTCCTGGACAGAAGCTGCATGGAGCCCTGGCAGCTCCTGGCTCCGCACTGTGGCTGCAGCCCAGGCACAGCTGCAGGCCCTGTGCTGGCTCCTCAGCTTCTGGGTTGGGGGAGCTGGGACTGCTGGGAGTACGAACCAGGGATTCTTCCCTGAGAGCTTCCTGCAACCTGACCCTCCTCCAGAGTGCTCTGGGGGCAGCAGGAGGGAAGCTGTGAGGCTGAGGGGTGTGTGTGCAGAGTGAGGCTCATGAAGCGGTAGCTCTGTGAGAAGTATTTAGGGAGAATCAGAGAGAGTGAGCTGAGAAGTGCCCATGAGCTCAGACCAGGGTTTACCTGAGGCAGCATCAAGTATGCGGAGAAGGAGGACTAAAATCAAAGACAGGAACGACCGTGGAAGCGGCTTTGCTCTGCCCAGAGTGAGCTACAACTGAGGCTTCACAGGAGCAGCTTCTGCCTGTCTTCCCCCTCCTTTCAGACAGACACGGGCATGGTGGGAGCCCAGGGAGTCGTGCTACGTGCCCCTGGGAGCTTGAGAGCTAGGCCCACGAGCAGGGGTCCTGTGGCAGTAGGAACAGCAAGTGCACAGTTCCTCCTAACCTCTTTAAAAGGGACTACCGGCTGGGCTTGGCACTCTGGGTGGGAGACAAAGACAGGAGGGTTGCAATTCGAGTCCAGCTTCAGCAACATAGCAGCTCGGTGACAACTTGTCTCAAATTTAAAAATGAATTGCTGGGCTAAGGTTCAGTATGAAGGCCCTGGGTTCAATCCCTAGGACTGAAAAGAAAAAGGAAAAGCCACTAGCATTTGACTCAAACCTATCACCTTCTTTCCATTCTCTCTCTCATCAGACTATGCCTCAGTTGGAAAGGCACCGACTTCACTGCGTTGTCTGTTGAAGAAGGAGCATCTAGCAAATGGTGACAGTGAAATTGGACCCCATGAGCCCTAGGCCGCTCTGCTGGAAACCTAAGTGCCTGATAAGCTCACCAGTCCTAGCCCTTAGTGCTGTCCCGAGAGAGAGGACCACCCCATCCCCGGAGCCTCCTCAGGGACAACAGACCCATCCTCATCTGAGAGGATGCCCTGGCCCCCTGGAGACCTTGTCCAGGAGCCAGAATGAAACAAGGGAGTTCATCTAGGGAAAGTGCAGTGCTTTTGATTCAGGAGAGTTAAGGCCTAACTCCCCACCTGAAATATGAGTTCATGTTCTCTGAAAATCAAAGAATGGAGGTTTGAGTAAGAAAATATTAGTGGAAAAGAAAGCTTCTGTCTAGGAGAGAGAAGGGGGAACCCAGAAACTGGGTAACCCACCTGTCTCACTTCTCAGAGGGCTCTTAGGGAGCAAAGCCACAAGGTGAGGTGGGTCCAGAGTGGGACAAAATTACAGTCAAACAGTAACATTGCAAATACAATAGCTTGGGTTCCATTGGTACAATGAGAAATCACACAAAATAGATAAACCATGAACTCTTTCCTGGGGAGATGGGTTAAAGTCTTAGCCCTCCACCCCAGGAGATTGGCTCCCATTTTAGAATATCATATGCTATTGTTTATCCTAGGGAGGCTGGTGCCCTCTTTAGAACTTCTGGGGATGCCTATTTAGAGTATCAGTCATGGCTATTTGTCTTACATGAGTGGGATAGCTTTTTCCCTCTGGCAACACTAACCTCCAAATTGGCTTTTTTTGCTTCCTTCCCAGGGCCGATCCTATGCCTAACACATGTCTAGTTCGCTTTTCTACCTATAATACTTTGAGGAAAGTCAAGGAAGCAGAGAGAAGGGAGGAAAGGAGAGGAAGCCCTGAGGCCTGGAACCATCCCCCAGAGGGTGCCTTTGGCTTGCAGAAGAGCTGCATTTGCAAGTGTCAAGGGAGCCACTGAAAGAGTTTGTTTCAGAGGACAGAGCCTCTCACCACCGGCCCAGGGCTCAGATTCATCCACAGATGCCAGAGCTGAATGCAGCAGCACTATTTGGAGTAAAGAGTGAGAAGGCAGAGTGTAAAGCAAGTGTGCTAAGGCATTTTGTCTCCAACGTGCAGCACTGTTGCCATCGTGAGCCTAACGTAGCAACCCTGCTTATGAACAGGAAGTTATCTCAGAATAGGTCCAATAGACTCCGTTGAGGTTCTGCCCTGTCTGACTGCCTAGAGAATTTCTACTTACCTGTCTATAATAACACTATTCCTTCTTCAATGAGATGTGTGCGCGCACGTGTGCATACATCCACACAAGTGTGTGGAGATGTGAGAGAGCATGTGGAGGACGAACATGCCCATGTGTCTGTAAACATGTGTGGATGCTTGTGCATGTGTGCACATTCACATATGCAGGCCCTGCCATCTACAGTGTGAGTTGCTTCCTGTTCGGCATCAACTCTACATGAAGATGGTCTCAGGGATGCTGACTTGTGTGATGTTAAGGAAAGAATCCTGAGCTGGAGGTTTAGCTCAGTGGTTCTGGCACCTGCCTCACAAGCGCAAGGTCCTGAGTTCGATCCCAGTAACCACATACAATGCTGGGCGTGGTGACTCACACCCACCAGCAATCAGTACCACGTACCACAGTGCCGGGCATGGTGGTTCACACCTGTAATCCCAGCACTCGGGAGGCAGAGGCAGGAGGATTGCTGAGCTCCCGGTTTGCCTGGGCTACATAGTGAGTTCAGAGCCAGCCTGAACTACTGTAATTCTTCTAAAATTTAGCATTTGAAGTATGAGCTCTTAAATAATGTGAGAGACTGAGAAGGATTAGGGGTGATTGTCCTTTGTTCTGATAGTGGCAGCTGGAAATAGAGACAGATGGCCTCAAGGGAAGGAGCGTGTGACACAATGGAGAGGTGATGTTCTCACATTACAGGGTGAAGGGAAAGTCCCACACAACACTCTGGAGGTGTTTCCTTGAGTCATGTCACCAGTTTGGGACCTTGAAAGGTAAGAATTCCCTCAGGCCCTTGAATAGTCAGCCCCCAATGTGTGTGTGCTTGTGTGTGTGTGTGTGTGTGTGTGTGCATGTAGATATTCCTCAGCACCAGGTGACAGCTTTCCAAGAAAAAAAAGGTGTTAGTATTTGAAATGGAAAAGTCCATAAAATCAGCTCAATATTTTCTTTACTGGCTCCCTTTACTCCCTCTTTTCCCCTTTGGCTCATCTCTTATCTTTATTGGACTTCTTTAATCAGCCACCGCTCTGGGAGGACATACTTTTGGCCCTCAAAGAACTCAGCATCTAGAGTGGAGTATGATTATGAAATAAATAAACATACAAGTATAACTCAAATTGTACCACCTATTTTGAGGTATAAGAACAGGCACAGTGAGCAAGAATCCTGGGAAGGTCTGGTTTGGTATTTGTTTGGGAACATAGAAGCAGCTACCGGGGTTGATGTCTCTGAGAAAGTAGCATTTACTCTCTCTTAAAAATCAGCACTTAACTTCTAAAATCTTTTTGGGGGGTCTGCTATCTCTAAGGTTGAGAATAGAACTGTGGGCCAAGCCCATTAAATTTCCTATCTTAGGGAGCTAACATTTCTTGGAAGACATAAAATAAACAAAGAAGCATGAGTTACCATACGGTAGGAGGTGACGACTGCTCTGGAAAGAAACCATCAGGCACAGGGGTGCATGGGTTGGGGGACATACCTCTCTGATGTGTGCTGAAGGCACAAAGGAGAAGAGATGAGTGGTTGCTACCTTGCAGCACCCTGGCTTCTCTTCAGGAGCAAAGGATCCATGACCCAGTTTCCAGGCGATTGCTGGTTGACAGCCTTTGGTTGTTTCCGTCAGGAATGATCTTAGCTTTACAGCCATCACTCTGAGTGGTGCCCTTATAAGTGGGTGGTGGGACCAAACCTCTAGAGAGCAAAGCTTGGGAGAGTACACCTGGCTCTCCACTCTGTGTGGAGAAAGGAGGGGACTCAGGATCAAGTATGTGTAGATCATGGTGAATGGCCTGACCAGCTAGAGTAGACACTGTAGAGAATTAGGTCTTGGGGAAAGGCATGTAGGTTGACATAAGAGATTGGATATCAGTGTTAATGCCTATCTGACTCCCAACCAAAAGAGGCAGAAGCAACCAGGCCAACAGTGGGTGAGGTCTGGGGATGCTATTATCCTTTATGACTGTCTACTAGAAACACAGTCATCAATGTAGCAGGGAGCTTCTACGAAGGTTCCCACATACCAAGGCTGATACAGCTCATGTTCTCACAAATCCCCATCTTGGTAGCTACGGAGTTTGAGAATGAACACTTAGCCAACTGGTGGTGCCACTGGACCTTTTCTACCTTGTGCAACTTGTCAATTCATTCCAGGAGAATAGTCACATATTACAGGTGTGAGCTAAACTTCCCTGTTATGGGGACTCAAAGAGCAAAATTGCCCTAGCACTTTTATAACAAGATATTTAAATTTCAGTAAAATGTGAAAATGAACCCATGATCACTGAGTACATCTGACATGTCCCCTACTGTACCACCCACAGGGTACCAAGTGAGTGGTGCTGGAATGTTCCACCAAAGAGCTGAAGTCAGCATTTGTAAGAGAGTGGGACATCTTTCCCTAGCATCCAGTCTATACATGAAATCTAAAACTTTATATGGTGCTGTGACCCCAAAAGGCAGACTGAATTAAGAATGAAGAGATGGACTCAAAAGTAGATGTGTTCTGGGCCGGAGGATTAGCTCAGTGGTTCCAGCGCCTGTCTCGCAAGTGCAAGGTCCTGAGTTCGATCCCCGGAAACCACATACAATGCTGGGCGTGGAGACTCATGACCACCAACAATCAATACTACATGCCACAGTGCTGGGTGTGGTGGCTCACGCCTGTAATCCCAGCACTCAGGAGGCAGAGACCGGAGGATTGCTGAGTTCGAAGCTTGCCTAGGCTACATAGTGAGCCCAGAGCCAGCCCGAACTACAAAGCGAGATCCTGTCTCAAAAAAAAATAAATAAATAAAAAGTAGATGTGTTCTTTCTCCCACTGACCCACTGTAGGAATCCTTGCTTCTTGCTCCTACGTTTTACTGCTTAGTCCCTAAAATGAAATGGCCTTTTCTAAAGAACACAGCAAGAATTCCCCTCAGCATTTGGATTCTGTACTGTAAGCACTTAGCAGGCATGGAGAGTAGCTAACCACTTGACAGGGTGATTGATGCCAATCATCACAGGAGGCCCAGCTGTTACTACACAATGAGAAGAATAAGGAACATGATTGCTGTGTAGGTAATCCACCTAGCCACCTGCTGACACTCCTCTGCCCAGTTTTAATGGTAAAAGGCCCAGGTAGTAAGCCCAGCCCCAAGAGCATGTGGAGATAGGATGTCAAAGCTCTCATTGCCACGGCCCCCTTTCATGCTGCCCAGAAACTGCTGAGAGCCCAGAAGTGCTAGGTGAGGGCAAGAAGGACATATGGCAGAGAAGTGTGAGCTGCAGTATGGGATCTTCCACAAGTTTTCTGTTGACGCTCCTTGCAGGCTGAGAGGCCACGGGCTTGCGGGAATCCTAGAGAAAGAGGTACCATATATTTCCCACATTTAAGAACTTAACCAAAGGTTCTATGTAATCTTCAAAAAGTTGCCAATTCTAAGATTATACTGCCGGTGAATTTATACTTTTTCCTACAGTGAGAGCCAGACTCGGCTTAGTAACAGTTTAAAATAGGAAGGAAACATCTTACTGTATCTAAGCTTTGTGATCACTTTCATCTTGATGGAAACTATCTGTTATTTGTTTCATCATTAATAACTCTTAAGACTGCTATCAGACCATTTTTATTAATTGCTCAGTAAGTCAACTGATTGGTTGCTCAGAAAGTCAACTTTTCTGAAAGTGTGGACTATATGATGTTGAAATTGGTGTTCTGTCCTCCTGTAATCCCAGAATTAGAGCATGTCTAGTTACGTTTCTCATACCTGATGCAAAGTATTCAACACCTATAATTAAAGGAGGAAAGGTTTTCAGCTCATAGTTTATAGAAGTTTTAGTCCATAGCTGGCTGGCTCCAAGGCAGCATCCTGTTGGATGCCCTGTTAACAGAGGGCCATTGAGGAGGAGAAACAGTCCATTGCATGGCAGGCAGGAAGCAGCAAGCAGCCTTTTTTCCATCTCTTTGTATTGCATCTAGGCTATGAGTCTATTGATTGGTATCAGCACACTGAGAAGAGGGCTTCCATTGTCCACACCCAGAACTATGCTAAACCAATTTAGTTATTACATAGCCTAATCCAGCATCACAGCCTAGATCCATGAGGCTTTAGTGGGACATCTAGACACAGCCAGAACATAGAGTATACCAGATAATGCCACTCAGGTGAGCCATCTGCCACTTGCAGTGAAGTCAGAAACTCCTTAGGAGAGCTTTCTTAGCCAGGATGCACAGGGACTGAGACTCTCAGCAGAAAATCTGAGACCTAAACAGCAAGCTAAACAGAAAGGACCTGAATTGTTTTGCATAAATCAGGAAACTGGTCCCCTAAAGACAAAGATTTGCTGTCTGTGGGGCAGGATCACCCTTGCATACTTCTTTCCTGGCAGACCGACGTGGGCATTGTAACCAGGGTGGGCCACACCCTCTATTATGCTTCAAAGGGAATGGAGCTTTGCGCTGTATTTTGTTGTATTAGTTCTTTTTCCTTCAGTTCCAATTGTTTTGGCATCATGGCAGAATCCCTTCTACCTTTTAGCATCCTGATAACCCTATTTTAGCGTCAGCAAGCTAAGAAGTTAGTGAAGGGGAAATTAAAAGATTAGAACAAGCAGGTGTCAGATGGCACAGCTTTGGCTCTGTGCAGATATTCTTTGGCTCTGTACAGGCTTTGCACTGTCCTATCACAGCTCTGTGTCTAACACCTTGATGAAGAGAACACTCTTAGATATCTTGGATATTTGAAGAGACGGTGGTGGCCATGAAGCAAGAAATGGCCTTGGACTGTGGCTCTTCATTTCCCTGGATTAGGATAAGCTCGGCTGCAGTTTCAGCAGGTAGTAAAGGGCAGTAGTCACTAGGACAGGGACTCTTTTCCCTCTCTCCCTTTCCCACATGCTCCTGCTCACCTCCCCTCACCTTCTCTGCCTGCTGCCTGCCCTCCCCGACAACAGTCCCCACACAATCAGCTGTGGGAGGAAATCGGAAAGGTGTCCAAGCCGTGGGAACCAGAGCTCCTCATGAAATGGGCATCACCCGTAAGCATATCAGCCAGGAGCAGGCTTAAGAAGTCTTCACAAAAATGACCTAGCAAGTGCCGGGTGTGGTGGCTCACGCCTGTAATCCCAGCAGTCAGGAGGTAGAGGCAGGAGGATTGCTGAGTTCGAGGCTTGCCTGGGCTACATAGTGAGCTCAGGGCCAGCCTGAACTACAAAGTGAGACCCTGTCTCAAAAAAAAAAAAAAAAAAAATGACCTAGCAAATTCAGGAACAACAGATCCTAAGGAGTAACTCAGTGCTAGAGAAACACTAAAATACCCTCAAGGGTAGGGGGGGTCGAGGAGAAGGCTCTGTGAGAAAAGTGTTTTTTCTTTTTTAGCATTTTTAATTGAATTCTTTATTGGTACATTTTATATATAGCTCACAATCACACACAATACTGGGGAATTTGTGCCAGTATATGACACAAGTTAATTCTCATTTTTACCCACATCCCTACCCACCGACACCCCCCCCACCCTACCCCCTATAAAAGTGTGTTTTTCAGTGTTCATTTTCCCAGGAGGAGTCTAAGCTTCCTGGGCAGGGGTGGGATGGCAGTGGTAGGCCCTGAGGTTGGGGGGCCTTGTGGCAAGCTCTTGGGAACAGTAACCTTGGATGTGTGAGCTGCCTCTAAGCCTCAGGCCAGAAGCTCCCTGGCAGTAGACAGCCCTGGGGCCTGCTATCTGGGTACCTCAGGGAGCCAGACATGAGAGCTCCAGTGGGTGAAGGAAGAGGGAGCTGGGGGTTTCTCCTGCCCACCATTGGCTGGGGTTTTTGTTGAATGCAGCTCTCATGTTTTAGAACTGCAGGGGACCCAGAGTAATGCTTGTTCCTGCCTTCTACTTCCACTACCTGGAACTCATCTTGGGTTTTTCCCCACAGCCAGGAAGCACCAGCCACGAAGCCAGGAAGCACCCCAAAAAGGCATCACTGGGGCTGAAGGAGAAAGGAAAGCCACAGCAGGCACTTTACATCCTTCGTGCCCTGTGCCTTCCCCGCTGCACACCCATGTTACAGACAGGAAAGGGGGCTTGGAGATGACAAAGACTCGAGAACAGCAGGCAGTTCAATCATCTTCCTGCCGCACAGCCACACAATCCTACCACTCCCCACAGCCGCACAGTCCCTGCTTGTGGACAACTGGTGGCAGGAGCCGTATGGCACCTTTAGTGTGGAGCTCTTCTGCCCGGCACATCTACCCTGGGCTTCTCCCAGGCCTAGTGCCAGCCCGTGACCCTCAGGTGTTCCCGAACACTGTCACTGTGGGGAACACTGCTCTGGGAAGAAATTGCCATTTCTCCGAAAAGGACTGAGAAGGTCTGGGCAGAACCACTTTGTAAGCAATTGCTTTAGATCAAATTCTGAGTGGAGTAAAAGGGCAAACCAGACAAGGGGAAGGCTCGCGGGAGAAGCAGACAAGGGGATGTGCTGAGACTAGAGATTATTCCTTCGACAGCCAAATCTGCTGAGTTTTCCTTGAGTAGTGCTTTGCCCCGGAGGAGGTTAATTTAGTGAGCCTGGACTCCGGGCTCCAGCTACAGCTCCAGACACACGGCTTCTTACCTGTCTTCTTACTTTTAATATTTTATTGTGTATATTTGGAGTTTACAACATGATGTTACGGTATACAAACAGTAAAACGGTTTCAATGGTGAAGAAAATTAATTTACTGGGATCCTGTCACACAGTTACTTCATGGGTGTGAGACCCTTGCAGACACTAGACGCTAACACAATACTTTAGACTTTTCTTAATCTTGTTGTTGAGTAGGAACTTCTCATTGAGCCCCAGGCCCCAAAATTTGAAGTCCCCAGTACCGTCCTGAAACGCGCTTCATGGCACCCATCATCCTCTAAATGCGAAGGAAGCACACTGTCTTGCAGGTCTGTTTTTGGCTGCCACTTGGTGAGCAGTCGGTGGGCGCCCTGCAGAGAGGGCCCATACCCTTTTTCTCTCTGTTTCCTACTTGGCCCCTGTACCAGTGCTCTTCCCAGGGAAAGCCACGGGCTTCTGTTGTTCTCAGAATTTGACCAAGGTAACCCTACTAGTCATACAGGAGGTGGAGTGAAATCTAGGTCTACTGCAGCACCCCAGGGGCTGAAGATGGTGGCTGCATCTCCAAGGTGCTATTGTGAACCTGTGGACGTCTATGGGTCCCCTGCTAGCTATCCATGCACGTCTCAGCTGGGAACTACTCCAAGAAGGGAAACATGCTCTGATTTCACTTTTTCTTTTACCCAATGCAAATTTCTTCCTGCTTTGTCTTTTTAGCAGGAAATACTTCCACTGGGTGTGGCTGGCGGAGAAAGCAGTTTTCTGATGAGCCAGTCACTTGAGAAGAAGACGGCATGAGCTTTGTTTCCCCCACACTTGGAAAGGCTCTATATTTCAAGCTCCAGTAAGTTTTAATCAACCATCATCACTCTGAGCTGGAATCGTGTTTTATGAATACATGACCAGAACCTGAGGTTTGTCAGACAGAGGCCTTTGAAATAAAATAAAAGGATGTTCAGATCAAATACTGTTGGTAAAGCGGGAAGCAGTGGTATCTCAGTAGCTGTGTGTGCTAATTTGATTCTGAGCTCTTGTTTATCAGACACAGAGCCCTGTGCGAGGGAATGCTCTGATTTTGTCGCAGGCATGTGGGATGGCGAAGATGCCTGAGCACTGAAGGGTCACAGGTGAGGCAAGCTGGTCTGTTCTTCCAGGTCTTAGGCTCTGGCCACAGCCTGCCAGCAGAGCCTTTGGGAAACCCAAACTGTTTGGCTTTACTGCTTCCACCCTGGTCTCCACCTGACGTGGAGACATGTCAGCTCCAGGGCTCTGTCCTGAGGAAGGTGCTGGAGTCACTCAGGGACCTCATCAATGAGGCCTTTGGGGTTACCAGCTGGGCAGCCGAACCAGCAGTGAGGACTGAACTCATGCATCCCTGGCACAGCGCACCGTGTACTCGAAGCGCTTCTGTGACTGCACGCTGGCTGCAGGCATGAATCTCACCAGCATGTCCAAAATGCTGGCAATGAGGACATCATGATGCTAAGAGCCAAAGATAAAGGGGACATCATTGTGGTGATAGTATTTGAAAGCAACCAATCAGAAGAAGATATCTGACTGGGAAGTGAATAGATTCAGATGGTGAACAACTCAGAATTCCAGAATAAGAGTCCAGTTGCACAGCAAAGATGCTGGTGAGCTTAAGGTGCTGATACCTCAGACCTATCAGAGATGTGGTTGGAATATCCTGTGCAAAAGACGGAGCACATTTCCTACATGTGAAGAACTGAGAAATGGAAGCATAAGGTACCACAAATCAGTAATGTTGGCAATGAGGGGCAGCTGTTACCATAGAGGTGCATGAGCTAGTTCAGCTGACTTTGGCAGGAGGGACCTGGCCAACTCTACGAACCGCTTCACTTTCTCCCACAGTGACATCAGTGGGTCCGCAGACGTGCCCCTCATTATGCTGTAGACAGCCACCAGCATGGACATTTAATGTATTATTTGACCCCTTTATGGAGAGCGAGGAAGTATGTTAGCCATTCTCAAAATCTAGAAAAGTAAAACCCGGTTCTCTGAGAACTGTCCTTGACATGCTGGTGTGGACTGAAGGCTTTTTGTCATCAAATTTGCACCTGACAATATATGTGGATATAGTTTTCTGTAAATGACCTATTTTTCTTTATTCTTCACACTTGCTTAAAGAAGTCTAGAGTCAAATCTGGCTGTTAACCTAGAAATACTTTCTTCCTTGATTTTTATAATAAAAAGGCTTGGCTCTAATGAAGTTTTAAGAATTATTTTTCAATTTAAATAAAATTATCTGAATTTCAAATGTCAAAAAAATGACTGAGATGCATTGAGAGATTTCAAGTGTGGAATAGATGAAAGGCAAGAGTTCAAACTCTTGGTATAGGAATGACACATCACTGAAGTTGTTTTGAAAAGTAAGGTATTTAAATTAAAGGAAGAACATTTTCCAAGTTGCTTGTTATCTATCAAAACAATGTTCCTTTGATGAAGAGACCAAAAAATGCTCTCCATGTAACCCTAAATGGAGAAAATGTTTAGAACAGTGATTTGAATTTTTGTTGGCAATTTGTAGGAGCCCTGCTATCCTCCTCACTAATGAATTACCACCCCTTCCTTAGGTCAAGTAGAACAGACTGCCTCACTGCAATCCTGCTGCCTTCTGACCAGATGGACAACTCACTTAGGGATTGCTCTCAGTAGACTTTAAGAGAAGTTCTAGGTTCACAGAAAAACTGAGGAGAGAGCTTCCCTATAAGCCTCTGCCCTCACATAGCCACAGTTTACCCCACTGTCATACTTCCTAGAATTGTATATTTGTCTCAATTGATTCATCTCTATTTATATATCATTACCATTTATATATCATTATCATTTAAGTATCATTATATTTAGGGAATTTTAGCAGATTGTGTCTTTCAGGAAATTGGTCTTTCTGTCCACGTTATTAGATTTGTGACCACAGAGCTGGCCATTGTGGCTCAGTCTTGATGTATATTCTGTGGGTTTGGGGAAATGTATAAAGACATGAATCCACCATTATAGTTTTGTAAAGGGTAATTTCACTGCCACCTCTTCTGTGTTCTTCCTTCCACTTAGTCCCTGGCAATGACTCAGCTTTGTATTTTATAGCTTTACTTTCCCCAGATAGTTGGAATCACACACAGTGTAGGCTGCTCAGACTGTCTTTTTCACTTCACAATATCTGCTTAAGTTTCGCCTATCATTCCATGACCTGATAGACCATTTCATCCAAGTATATAATATTCTAGCTGTATAATTAAATATATTTTATAATATTCTATTGTCTTTATGTGCCACTGTTTATTCATTCATCTATTTAAGGATATCTTGGTTGCTTCCAGTTGCCAATTATGAGTGAAGCTTAATAAACATATTTTGTGGGGGTTTTTATGTGAGTGTAAATTTTAACCTCTTTTGGGAAGGTATTGCAGAATCTGATTGTCTGATCTGAAGGGTAAGTGTATGTTTAGTTTTCTAACCAATCACCAAACTGCCTTCCAAAGTGTGTGTAAAACATTTCACACTCCCACCTGTACTAGGACTTCCTCTTTCTTTGCATGCTCATTAGCACCTGGTGTCCTCAGCACCCTGCTTTGTGCCATTCCAGTGCCTGAGTAGTAGACCTACCTCGTGCTTTAGTTTGCATTTCCCTGGTGACCTATGATATGGGCTATCTTCTTATGTGAGTACTGGAGATCAAATCTAGGGCTTTCACAATGAGCTACAGCAGTTCTTTATATTTTTTATTTTGAAACCAGTTCTCACTAAGTTGCCCAAGCTGGGCCTGAACTTGAGATCCTTCTATCTCACCTTTCCAGAGTGCTAGGATAACAGATATAATGCATACATCTTCTCTGGAAGGCATTTGTTAAGGTTTTGGGTGCACTTTTTTTCACTTGGTTTACTGCTGTTATTTTTAAGTTTCAAAAATTGCTCATATGTTTTGAACAATAGTCCCTTATCAAATATAGTTGTATAAATATTATTTCTGCCTGTCAATGTCTTAACTTTTTCATTTCTTCTATATATTTTACAGATCAAAAGTCTTTAACTTCAGTAAAGTCCAGTTTATCAGTTCTTTCATACAGTGTTCTTTGGTTTTGCATTTTTGGGGGGGGTTCAAGTCTATGTAGATTTTTTCCTGTTACCTTTTAAGAGTTGTACAGTTTTGCATTTTCTATTAAGTCTATTATTACTTTGAATTAGTTTTTGTGAAAGATATAAATTCTATATTTGCGTGCTTTTTTCTTTTGGATGTGGCCATCTAGTTTCCAGCAGCTATCAAAGACTACCTTTTCTCCATTGGGTTGACTTCACTCCTTCAAAGACCACTCGACTATATTTGTGTGGCTTCCCCTCTGGGCCATCCTCACCAACACTATACCTCACAGTGGTGTTGGGTTCCCGTTGTGTCCATCCTCCCCTTCCATCTTTAGTCTGTGTGGCCTATGCCATCTTTTGAGTCTCCATATAAATGTTCAAATGAATTTATCAATTATCTGTGAATAATCTGTGAAGATGTTGACTGGGATTTAATGATCACTAAAATATTGAGCCTCAGTTATACACATATTTTTCTATTGAGTCTGCTCTTTAAGAGGACTTAAAGTAATACACTATACCCATCCATAACCATGGAGTAGCTATTATTTAATTCCTCTTTGCTTTCTTTCATTATTGCTTTGTAATTTTCCTCATGGACATATTTTATTTATTTTGTTGGATTTATTCTTAGTGTTTAACCATTTGGATGCTGGTGTAATTGTGCTTTTATTTTCAAAGCCAGTTATTCATTGTTGGTATGTAAGAAAGTCCCTGACTTTAACTTTTTCCTTGAATCCTTCAGCCCTGTTGTAAGTGCTTATCAGTTTCAAGAGTTTTGTTAATGTTGTTAGTTCTTTTAGGCTTTCTACATAGAAAAACAAGAAATATTTTATTTTTCCCTTCCCAATATGTACAACTTTTCTTGTAAAACAACACATTAGCTAGGAGTCCCAATACAATGCTGAAAAGCAGTAGTGAGAGTAAACAGCCTTGCTTATGTGTGATATTACCTGTAGTGTTTTGTGGATATTCTTTATCAAGTTAAGGAACCTCACTATCATACATTACTGAAACTTTTCATCATGAACCAGTGCTGATTTTTGTTAAAGGTGTCCTCATATCTAATATATGTATATATATACACACACACACACACACACACACACATCACAATTTTGCCCAACATTGAGAACTTAAACCAGCATATGACATGACTTAATTCTCATTTTCCCCTTCCCCTACCCAACCTATAACCCCCTGCTCCATATGCACAAGCTTTGTTTCCTTTTTATCATCATTTTTTTTCTTTCCCCTCATTACTTACCTCTAAACCCCATTCCCTTTGAATATTTACTATTACACAATATCTATCATGCATTCTAGAACTCATTTACAGCTTCAGTTTCTCATACCAGAGAAAAGACACAGTATTTACACATTTGTGACCTATTTATTTCACTTACGAGTATGTCTTTAAGGTACATCCATTTGAATAAAAAGACTCAAGATTATCATTTTATGGCAGAGTAATATTCCATTTTTAAAAAATCCTCTTTATCCAGTCTAGAGTTGATGGGCATTTGGTTGTTTCCAAGCTTTAGCTGTCACCAACTGAGTTGTTATAAACACAGGTACACATATATTGCTGCAATATGAATCTTGTAATTCTTTTGTGTATATCCCTAGCAAAGGAATAGCAAGGTCAAATGGGACCTCTAATCCTAGTTTTCTGAGGAATCTCCACACTGATCTCCATAATGGTTGTACCAGTCTACATTCTCACCAAGAGTGTAGAAAGTTCCTTTTTCTCCACAGCCTTGTCAGCATTTGTTGCTGGCTAATTTTGAAATAGCAGCTATTCTTCATGGAGTGAGATGAAATCTCTGTGTTGTTTTCATCTGCATCTCTCGAATATCCGGTGATGTTGAGCATTTCTTCATATAGTGATTTTTCTTTTGTACCCAGCTGATATAATACATTACTTATTTTTTTTTCAAATGTTGAACAGGTCTTATATAACTGGGATACATTTTAATAAGTCTTCATGTGTAACTCTTTTTTATACATTGCTGGGCTCAGTAATTTGCCAAAGTTTTTTGAGGATTTTTACATCTTGGTTCATGTGAAATACTACTCCTCCATTTTTTTCCTTGGAATATCTGGTCTGATTTGGGAGTTGGGTGACACTTGCCTCAAAGAATCTATTCATTCATACCCCTCTGTTTCTGTCTTCATAGCAGATTGAGAGAATTGGCATAATTTGTCCTTAAGTGTGTCGTGGAATCTCCCAATAAACCCATGTAGGCCTAGTGCTTGCTTTTACAGAAAATTTTTCTACTATATAGAATTATATTTTATAGAAAAGTATTCACAAATAATTTATTGATTTAGTTTATTTAATACACATGAACCTATTTGGATTGTCTGTTTCTTCTTGTGTGAGTTTTGGCAGATTGTATCTTCCAAGGACTTTTCCTCTTTTGCCCATGTTATCAGATCTGTGGGTATAGAGTTGTTCATTGTATTTCTTGATTATCCTTTTAATGTCCATGGATTCTATAGTGATGCCCATATTTCATTTCTGATATTAGTATTTTGTGTTTTCTCTCAGTCTTTTAGCAATGTATCAATTTTATTGATATTTTAAAAAGCAGCTTCACTTTTAAGTGCTTTCTGTGCTAATTTCTTGTTTTCAACTACGATATCTCTAAATTTTTTATGATTTATTTTCTTCTGCTCACTTTTAATTACTTTTTTCCCAAATATAGGTGATTGCATCTAGATCTTTTCTAGTATATATATTCAATCCTATATATGTCTTTATAAGCACCATTTGCACTACATATAACAAATTTTTGTATGTTGTTTTAATTCTTACCATTTTCTTAGATTATTATGGTTTTCTTACTTTTACCTTGTTAATACTGATACAAGAAAACATAAGCATATATATTGTCTGTCTCTATTATAGGCATAATGATAGATATATATAGACACACATATACACCTACATGCATATACATGCATTATGTACCTATTATTTTATAAAACTGATTTGTGAATCAGATGAAAGGAGAAAAGTATGTATGTATGTATGTCTACCTGCTTTTAACCTCACCTTACTTAGAGTAACTTGCTCTCCATATTCCTCCAAGTCAGATGTAAAGTACAGAAATGTCACATATTATTCAAGAGCAGAAAGTTGACCATTTTCATGCAGCGTGCATCAGTTAGGTCTGGCACGAGTAAAATGCCTCACTTAAATGAGGTCATTAAAATGCTTTGGCACCCGGTGTAGTGGCTCATACCTGTAATCCCAGCACTTGGGAGGTAGAGGCAGGACAGTTGTTGTAAGTTAGAGGCTTGTCTGGGCTACACAGTGAGCCCAGGACCAGCCTGAACTACAAAACAAGACCCTGTCTCAATAAAAAGCTGCTTTTATAAGTGGATGTTTACAAGGTAAGGAAAAGATATTGGAGGACAGAGGGATAATGGAAAGACAGAAGTAGGCAATGACTTTAGTTATAGCCTCAAGTGACTCCAGTGGTCCTGCTTATCCTATTGGTCCCTCTAGGCTGACCCTTCAACTGAAGGCCTGGAGGACTTTCAGGAGCCACAGAGATGGGGCCTCACTCCAGCTGGCCCTGACTTCAGCATGACCCCAAAAAGATGATCCACCACTTTACCTTGACAAACACCAGCATATGTCTTCACAAAATACCCAAAGAATAGTAATGTAGAGGAGAAAAGGTTTTGCTGGCTCACAGGGTCAGAGAATTAAGGCCATAGCCACCTGGCTCTGTTGTTTATTGTTTTGGGGGTCTGGTGAGGCAGAACATCACAGTGGAAGGAAAGAGGAGGAAAGGGGAGAGACAGACAGACAAGCAGACAGACAGAAAGTGTCAGTGGACTCTCATTGGTCTCAGCCTATTAGAAGGTGCCACCCAGTGCTGCTCACATTCAGGTTGGGGCCATGCTGCCTCTCCACTAGTTTTCGGTCCCACATGATAATGTGCTCTAGAAACACAGCAGTATCAGGAAGTGAGTTGTACTGATGTGATAGCATTAGTAAGTGCACAGTAATGTGTTTCTTAATCCAGTCAAGTAGACAATCAAGATTGTTAACACACAAGGTTGAAAACTCTTCATAATACCCTAAGGTTGGTGACATTTGCCAGAGGCTTATAAACAGGGCATGGGACAGATTTCATGAGGATAAATCCCTTTTATGATACAAACTCAGAAGCCTCAACCAATGAGCAATTATATGTTAAGATCTAAGAACAATTTTATGTATGCTTTTGAAGCTACTAGGGAGACTGTATAGTTTCTAAGCTATGCTCCTTTCTCTTCCAAACACACACACACACACATGTACACACACACACACACACACACACACCCCTGTGGAAGTTCACAGAAAAGAATAAACACTTTCTCTTTGAGATGAGGGGTGCTGGGTTGGCTTTTGGGTGTATTTTCAAAGCACACAGAAGGGAAGGGCACAGTAGAGGGGATAAGAAGTGATAGAGAATAATGGGTGGCCCCATTATTCACTATCAACCTGATAGTGAAGGAGCTACTCTGGATTGGACATACTCTGTTCCCTCAAGGGTTGGGGATCCTGAGGGGAGAGGGCCTCACTTAGAAAAGACAGAAGACTGCAGGGTACAGGGTCAAAGCTTCACCAGCCAAGGCAAAGCTTATTGTAGTCTGCTACACATATATCTGGTTTGCTACAGGAAGCTACCTTTTTTACCAAAGTAGTACCAAGAGGGAAAAGAATATCGTTACTCACACAGACAGTACAGGTTGATGACTGTTATCTACAAGCTAAGAAGGAGCAAGCTGTACCTAATAACACTACTATGGGGGAGGCTTAGGCTGTCATCCACAAGGAACAAGAAACATCTGGGAATAGCAGCTCTTGAGAGGCTATCTTTAGCCCTGTTCTTATTAGGTCTTCCAAATAATGCCAGAGAACCATGGTGCAGTCTCAACCAAAGCCTCATGATTCTGAGACAATTACTTTATTCAAGGGCTCACATGTTGGAGGCTTGTCCTCTGTGTGGCCATGGTGAGAAGGTATAGAGCCTTTAAGAGGTGGGAAATGGAGTATTACTGCGTCATAAAGAGTGATGACATCGAATCATTTATACTCAAATGGATGTACTACCTTCAGGACATACTCATAAGTGAAATAAATAGGTCACAGATGTGCAAATACCATATATTTTCTCTGATATGAGAAACTGAAGTTATAAATGTGTTCTAGAATGCATGACTGATATTGTGAAATAGTAAATATTCAAAGGGTAATGGGGCTTAGGGGTAAATCATGAAAAAAGAAAAAAATTGATGTTAAAAAAAGGAAACATTGCTTGTGTATATAGGGGTTGTGGAGAGCTAGGGTGGATAGGGGAGGGAGTAAAATGAGAGATAAGTTGTGTCATATACTGGTACAAATTCTCAATGTGGAGTGTAATTGTGATGTGTATATATAATATACCAATAAAATATACCGAGAAAAAAAAGAGGTGGGTCCTGCTAGGAACTGGCTGTGCCCTGGGATCACGCCCTTGGAAGGGACTGCGGTAGTTCTCACAAAGTGAGTTGTTGACTGGAATCTTTCCTGTTCCCTGATCACATGGATACTCCTCTCATACCTGCTCCCACATGATGTTATCAGTCAGGCTGTATCACAATCCACTGGGCCTCTCTTAGAACAGAGTGGATGTCAGCTCTATACTCTTGAAACTTAAAAACTGTGAGTTAAGTAAACCTTGGTTTTTTTTTTTTGTTTTTTTTTTTGAGACAGGGTCTTGCTTTGTAGTTCAGGCTGGCCCTGAGCTCACTATGTAGCCCAGGCAAGCCTCCAACTCAGCAATCCTCCTGCCTCTGCCTCCTGAGTGCTGGGATGACAGGCATGAGCCCAGCAAGTAAACCTTTTTTAATAGTATTCAGGCACAGGGGTTTTATTATAACAGTGAAAAACAGACTAAAACAATTTTATGAGAAGTAATTTGTATGAATGCCAGTCTTGCCAACAAGAGCTAAGAGTGCTATGCATTCCTCTGGAGGCACATTAGTTCCATGGTAGAATATGAGGGGCAGCATTTTGTCTTTGGAGAAATCTCCTCCATCTCCATCTTAAAAGCTGTGCTTTTCCTAGGGTGGGGGGAAAACTCATGGATCCCAGAACACTTTTTCATAGTTGCTTCAGCTTCTAGAGATCCTGGAGCCAAATGTGAACCCAGGAGCATCAACAAATAGCAACTGCTCAGGACACAGGCTCTGCATCTTGCATGTCATGACTGCTTCACTATTATTCAGACCCCACATGTTTTTCTGAGTACATCTCTCTTATCACACACAATTCATACTTTAATTTAACCTATTGAACTTTATATACTTTTATAAGCTTACTTATGTATTTCCTTGAATAAGTCAGGTTATAAATAAACATGGATGGCCAGGTTGGTGGGTAACTTACAAGATTTATAATAGATTTTGACCTTATTTATAAGATTGTCACAATACAGTAATACTTCAGTTCACACTTGTTTCTGTTCCAAACAATTCAGCTCACAACCGAAAACAAAACCGAACAAGTTTTTGTTTCTGTTTGCAATCTCTGCGTCAAGTGACAAACACAGCAATGGTTGTCCTCCCCACACAAACAAAAATGTGCCACTTTCCCCAAGATCATAAAATGAATGAAGTTCATAAACTGGTCCTATATGGACAGGTCTACAGTGGAAAACACCAAGAATTGCTGTTAAGTGTTTATCATGAAAAACTTGTGCTCTGTGCTTTCCTGAGATTATCTTAACCCTCACAGCAAACCCATGAGCTAGGTACTATCTCCTAGTATTATACATGAGAATATGGAGTTTAAGTGATGCTCCATCCAGGCAGTGTATATTATGGTGAAAAGAGCAGGCTCTGAGTCAAGGAAGCCAGATCCTGCTCTTATCTGCCTTATAAGCTCACATTATATTCACTTTCAGGAGACACAATTTGCAGCTGCATAAAAGGAGCATCATAATACAGCTACTTTGAAGGCCATTACAGGGGTTAATCAAGTGAGTGGGCTGAATGCAGAGCTCCTTCTCTCTTCCACGTGACTGTGCCTCTTGGTGATGTCTAGCATGGGAATCCACTGTCTTTCCACAACGGCACTGGAGGCCTGAAATTGTACCTCAGGAATTGTGTACTGGACTACAGAAGAACAGATACTCACTTGGCCACAGGGTCAGCTCCTTTATTGTCCCATGCATACGGTATACTGTTTATGACCGGCCTGAACCGACTCCTTCAGAGGTGGGTGATTTGAACAAGATGTGGGGTAGGCTGTGACAGAGAGAGGTGATTGTGTTTCAGAAGAAACAATCCCTTCTCCAAGGACTAGCTAGAGTGTTTTCAGCTCTCGGATGCTAGGAAATATCAGTGAGTAGATTGTGACTCACTTTTTGCACATTGTTTCTAGAGCACATAGTCTCTCAGGCAGGCACACAGGAGGAGCATAAGGGACTTCTCCTAACGGAGGATGCCTCCTGGGCTGCTCTCCTCCTCACGGTGCTGGGACTGTGACTTCGTGACTGTAGAAATGAGCAGGGCCCGAGGACCCCCAAGATTCTCCCACCCTCTCGGCCCCTGTGCTCTGATCATTGCTCGCTCTTGGTGCTCACAACCTGCCTCAGCTCATGATTCTGTTCGCCCTGCATCTGGGAAGTGTCCACAGCCTGTACCTCAGGGCTGTCTAAGAGTCACTGGGCCTTGTCTGGTACTGTAAGTCTCTTTAGAGAACGGTGCTACCTCTTCTTACTGAGCAGCTGGTACCTTGAAGCTCCAGAGGGGTGGGACAAAGGGCAACTGAGGTGGTGCAGAGGGTGTTGGACACCAGCCATGTCCAGACTCAGGCTGGCTCCACAAGTGGGAGGTCTTCAGACTTCCAGTTTCCCACTTACTGGGCGGTGACTTATCGAAGAGGGAGGCTGTGAGGTTGAGAGTGTGAAGGTTAGTTATAAAATGCCCTTAGAGTTTTCCTCTGACTTCTCATCCATGCAGGAGTCTCTCTGGGAATCTCCTAGTCTTCACTGTAGCTTGCGGTATGGGATGGGCAGGAAACCAAGCCTCACTCTGTGAAAGCCCAGCGCTGTGAATAGAAAGCACAGTGGAGGAGCCGTTAACTGCAAAATAGCTGGGGTGTGCATTGTGTAACTAAGTACCAGCCCAGTAAGTGAGGGGATGGACTCGGTGTGTGTTCACATACGTGCACATGGAGTTGTGGATGTATATTCAAGCACTCATGTGAATGCTCACTCTTATAGGTGAGTCCACCCCTCTTGGCCTGCCTGGACCTCACATGATGTGGCATCCAGAGCTCAGCACAGGTCACAGATGGTCACAGGCAAGATAAAGACACAAGAAAGGCCACGTTTAGACTCAGAGCTCACATTTTACCAATCACACGAGGACCTGAGATTCTTGAGCAAAAGTAAGGGGACCCTGGTCAAGGGACACACAGGCTCAAGCAGAGGAGACAGATGAACAAACTCCTACCAGCCATGGGTGGAGGCCCACGGATATGAAGCCAGAGTGGAGAAGTGGGGAGGGGCAGGGAGAGACGAAGCATCACCGGAGTCCCTGGGTAGAGGAGAAGAGGCCGGGGGGCTAGCAGGACCAGGTCATCAGTGTTGTCAGGGGATGAGCAGGCTTTTATCACATAGGGGTCTTGAGTAGTTTACGGTAAAGCAGGGGACATTTGTTGGGCTCCAAGTGTGAGGACACTAAGGCCTCCTCTATGATTTTCCCACATTAGCCTCTAGCCTATGAGGTTCCCTTGAGGGCTCCTCTCTGGAAAGCCCGGCTGCGCTTGGGCACTGCAGTGGTCCCTCAGCTCCTTCTGACTTGAGTCCATGGCTCACTCCAGTAGGAAACACTCATGCCCGTATCACCAGGACCAGAGTGGGTAAAGGCCTCTCAGGTGTCCGTCAAGGCTGGCAAGTTTGCAGTGACAATTTTGTTTTCCTGTTGGGCACAAACCCCACCAGGACAGGCTCCTTAGAACTAGCCTGAGACAGGAAACAGCTGCCCTGTACAGGCCACTGAAGCCACTGACTGGTGCCGGGCTCCGTGTCCTGAGGGAGAAGGGATCCAGGGAGGCCTGGTGCCTGGGGAAGGGGAGAGATTGCTCCACAGAGCTGACAGACATGATTTCAGGGTGAATTTCCTCCATCACTGCATTGCACTTCAGAGCCATTAGGATAATATTGTTATTCTTTCCAGTCAACGCGGGCTCTGCTCCATTTGCATCTTCTGCCAGCTCCTCTGTCTTGTGCTGAGAAACTGCTCAGTCAGGAAAAGGCCTTCGGGAAGCTCCGCACTCAGCCATTTGCCTGAGCCGGATGAGGGAACTTGCTCAACAGCCACATTCATCAGCACCCTTCCCGCACTCCTGGTCTCACACAGCCGAGCCCAGAGCTGTATGATGCACAGCGTCAAACGCGAGGAAAGCAGAGAGGATCTGAGAGGCCTTGTAATACCACTTACTCAGCAAAGCTTGGGTTGGTGTCAGCTGTAGGAAACCACCTGGGTTCAAATCCCACCTCAGCAATTCATGGGTGAGTAGAACGCCCTCCTCTCCCCGTTCCCCATCTGTAAGGTAGGGGTGGGAGCACCTTTCCCCTTTGCATGGGTCAGTGGAGAGAATACAGTGCAAAGTACATCGCACAAAGACAAATCCTGACAATCAAATGGCTCACGGGGTCGGGAGTTTGCAGCAAACCTCGCAGGCAAGCGTCTGGCTTTGAGTCTAGGCCAAGGGTGCTGTGTAATGGCGGAGGTGCTCAGCGCCCTGTGCCTTGGCTTTCTCATGGCCGCAATGAAGGTTAAGTGGCACCAGCATAAAGAAGTCTCTGGGATGAGCACACGCTCTGCGGTGCCTGGCTCCTCTCGGCTGCTCACACGTATTCACTACGGCCACTGTGGCCACTGCTTTTCCCACCACGGCACCTTCCTCTGGTGTTCTACAGTCCCAGAGTCTTGCCGCTCCCATTCTGGGCACATCGATGGCATCACTAGGAGGACCAGCAGCCCACTCTGCCCATACTCTGATCTGACCTGCAGCAGCCCTCTGAGATGAGGTGTTACCAATCCCATGTTGTAAGAGACAGAAAAATGGCTGAGCATGGAAATCCCTCCCCCCCACACACACACGCTGCTGGTGGGTGACAGAGCTGCTTCTGGACTGTCAGGAGTCTAATCACACAAACTGTTTTGCTAGGGAGAACTTCACATAGCAAGTAGTCTAAGTATATGATGGCTGGCTGAAAGTGCAAAAAGCTAAGGTAAAGAAATGAACAATGCATCCCAGCACTCGGGAGGCAGAGACAGGAGGATTGCTGAGTTCATGGAGGCTTGCCTGGGCACCATAGTGAGCTCAGGGCCAGCCTGAACTGCAACGCGAGACCCTGTCTCAAAAAGCAAAAAAAAAAAAAAAAAAAAAAAAAAAAAAAAAAAAAAAAAAAAAAAAAAAAAAAAAAAAAAAAGAAATGAACAATGACGACCAAAGGCGCACGGACAGGAACTGTAGGAAGCAGCCTCTGTTGGGCTGAAAGTACATGTGGGAATTAGAGGCTTGAGGATGCGGTTGACCAGAGCGAATGGGGGTCCATCCCTGAGGCCAAGGAAGGGCTGTGGAGAGCAGATGGGTTCTGAGGGTGAGGCCCAGCTCTGGGGACAAAGGGTGGGTACTGGAGTAGAGAGGCTGTGCGGGACAACTGACAGGGCCTCAGCCGTCACAGTGACCGGTACCACTGCTGTGGGAAGAATGTCACGGGGCAGTGGGCAGACAGGAAGGGGAGTGAATCCACGTCCCTCCCTGGCTCCTCTGGCTCCCTCACTGGAGAAGCCGACTAAAGCAGCAGGTGAGGAGGAAGCAGAATGTAGGGAAGCTGGTCTGAAGCTGGGGCTGGGAGATAATAGGAAACAGGGGGCTGATCTTCCTCAATAGGAAGGGGGGCAGAGAAGGGGCAGAGGGAGAGCGAAGGGAGAAAGGAAGTAAAAAAGAACAAGCTGTGCTGTGTACCGTACAACTACCTATGATGAATGTAATCACCATGTATTCCAAAACCTATACTAACAAAAATTTCTTAACAAATTCAAAATATGAAACAATAAACCCGAGAGTCAACAGCTTAACAACGGACACATTCAGTTCCCTTACCATGATCCAATGACCCCTCACAAAGATAAAGATACACTCATTCTCAGACCAAAATGGTATCAAAAGCTCCCAAGAATGTCTGTATTTAGTGTCCTGAGTGGATAACATCTCTGGGTTAATTATTGGTAAGTTTTAGTCACTGTCCTAAGTGAATATCATCTAATGTGTAATGAAATTATTTTTACAAAAGAAACTACTTCCCTAAGTCTTTATTTAAAATAATAAGAGATATCAAAGGGAAATTTGTCAATAAATATGACTCATAACAGACACACACTCTCAAATGAAGAGCTGATTCCAATTTTAGTATATGTGCTGCCAGAGTGAGCACCAAGAGTTAATTCCAAAATGCAAAAAAGCTCTCCCAAAAGAATACTGCTGTATGTTTTCACTTACTTATATATACATTCTTATTCTTATTTTGTGGTACTGAGGATTGAATCCAAAGTCTTCACACTGAGTTACATTCCCCAGTCCTATTATTCCTCATTTTTTTATATTTATTTATTTACTTACTTATTTTGAAGACCGGGTCTGGCCAACATCCCCAGGCTGGTTTTGAACTTCTTCTTTTTTTCTTAATTGAATTCTTTATTGGTACATTTTATACACTGCTCACAATCACACTCAACACTGGAAAATTTGTACCATTATATGACACAAGTTAATTCTCATTTTTACCCACATCCCTACCTCCCCACAACCCCCCACCCCCTATATACATGTTCTTCCTTTTTCTTTCCAAATCACATTTATTCTTTCCCCTCATTACTTTCCCTTTGGCCTTTTGTCTCAGACTTCCAGAGTGCTGGAGTGACAGCCATGGCTAACAGCACCCAGTTTCTTTATCAATAGCTGGCCCTCTGGTTGACTTGCCTTGGGTTTCTCTATGGGGAGGAAGTCACAGCACCCTCCAGCACCAGGGATGCTAAGAATGTTTGTGCACTGTCGGGCCCATGGTTCTTCAAAACGTTTTATTTTGAGATACCTTTAAACTTACAGAAGAGTTGCAAGCAACAGTGGAGTTCCCATATTCTCTTAACCCCGCTTCTTTTTGTGTTAACAGCTTGTAAAACCATAAGAAGGATAAGAGAAATTAAGAAATGAACCTTGACATGCCATTATTAATTAGACTACACAGCGAGCTGTGTCACCAGTCTTTCCCAGGTCGTCATTTTCTTCTACTCTAGGACCCAGTCCAGGACCCTCTCCCATGTAGGTGTCATGTCCTCTAAATCTCCCACATCTCTGCTTTCCTCTCATGACCTGATGATTTTTCTCATAGTTTTGCTTTTCATTACCATTTTAGGGTCTCAGACAATCTCATCCCGGTACTTAGTTCATCTGCATGATGATGAGGTTTCAATTTCAGGGTTCTGAGGTGAGTGTGTCTTTCAGGGACCCCATCCAGGCCACATAGCACATGATTTTGTCAGGCCTCTGACTTCTCCTGCTCGGGAATCGCAGGAACTTCTCCTGCTCGGGAATCTCTGCTACAAGCACAGAGTGAGCTCCGGGATCCCACAGACTTCCACTCCTTCCAACATTGCCCTGCTCCACTCTCAGGATCGCCCCCTCAGTGTCCACAATTCCTTCTGTCTCTCCACATAGCTGCCCATCAGTGTGAACTATATTCGCCTCTTTTTTGTTTTCTCAGTGCTTTCTGGAAACTTCTACCCGATGTTCACTGGCAAGCCCACCATTTATCAGGTGTCTGCTCAGATTTTGCCTTTTGGGAGGCCTACTCTTAACTATATAAAAGCTCCTCTTTTCCCTTCACTCATGCGGCCCATTATTCTGCTTTGCTTCCTTTGTAGCTCTTCCCTCCAGCCTTTGCTGTGTTACCAGTGACTCATCGGGATCAGATTATCATCTCTTCTTCAGGAGAATGCAGGTTCCACGTGGTCAGGGCTGCTGTTGGTTTTATACCCATTCTCATCATTCCAGCATCTCACAGATTTCCAGAATCTTTCTTGGTGCCATAAGTGCTTGTTAAAACAATCACCCAACCCACCCATGAATGCTACACCCTAAAGCAGGCCCTGCTATTCCAATCAGGTGACACACTATGACATTTCAGTGCCATGCCCATCCCGTGCATGTACCCATCCTGTGCGAGCATGTGTCCTCATGGGATGCAGATGATTCCCCGCCATCCCATGACAGAGGAAGAAAAGCAGCTCACTTTTCATTTTAATGTTTAGAAAGTGAAACTTGGAAAACTTGAGTAGTTGAATCTAAACTAACTGTTTCACAAGGGACCAGTTTATAGTCAATCTTATGTAACATCACTGTCTAGTTTTAAGATCAAAATTATGGTGACCTCATGAGATGGGAAAGTTACATTTCTCTTTATTTTTTTATTTTTTTTTGTAAGACTGGTCTTTTATTTTCTTAAATGCCTCACAGACTTAAAAACAAGACCACCTGAATCCAGGGTTTCATTCTGGAAGACTTTTAATTCTTAAAAGTACATAATTTTTAAATTTTTAAAAGTATAAGGAACTATTCAAATTTCCTATTTTTTGCACTGGTTTTAGTAAGTTCTATTTTCAATAAAATTACCCCTTTCATTTATGCTTCAAAATTTTTGGCATATTCTTTTGCTATTCCTTTAATATTAGAGGGGCTTATAATTGTACTTTGCTCTTTCAATTATGATAAGGATGATCTGTGCTTGAACATTTTATTGAGGGGATTGATCAATTTTATTAACTCATTACAGCTCTTATTTAAAATTTCCCCTGGGCTTGAAGTATAACTCAGTACGGAGCATGTGCCAGCATGCAGACCCCTCAATGCCATCCCCAACACACATACACACACACACACACACACACACACCCTTAAACACACACATACACAGACACACACACATACTATAGTCAGTTTTTCTCTAATTGTTGTTTGATATGTTTCATCAATTTTAAGTCTTGATTTTATTATTTTTTTCCTTTGTGATTTCATGTGTCTCTTTCTACCTCAATTAGATGAAAATTTAAGTCATTGATTTCAAATCTTCCCATTGTTAATACAAACATTCTGAGTTACTATTTTAAACTCTGATTTAGCTGCATCTCATGAATTTGGCTTTGTGTTGTTTGATTATAATTCCACCCAAGTGTAAGCTTATTTTAATTGTGATTTCTTTTTCATCTTATGTTGTCTGAAATGTTTACTTTAATTTTGAATACTTAGATTTATATTTTTCTCATTGATTTTCTAATTTTATTTCATATTGAAGTGTGACTGCTGTGAGGTCCCTGGACAGAATAGCAACCATTTCAGAGAAAGACCCAAATCAGCTTTATTACTGGTTTCTTCAGGGGATCCCTGTGGCCTTGGAAGCATCAAACAGAGGTTTACACTCATTTTTATATCTTTATGTTTCTACTGGAGAGGAAAACAGCTGTAATCACTGGAGAAACACTCATCAATCCAAAACATTTACATAAGCAAAAGGGCAGTGAAGGGGACCAGGAGGTCGCAGGGCTTCCCCAGATGTCCTCGCTCTAGGGCAGTTGCAGTGCTGTAGTGGCCACCGTTACAGTGTATCTTTCTCAGCAGGCACAGTTACACAGTTAGCCCATCGTTGTCCATTTGTACCCCAGGAGACAGATTTCACCCTCAGTACAATTCATGAAGAACTTTTATATTATGTGAATCCTTTCAAATGTATTGGTTCATTTTATGGCTTAGGGTATGCTCAACTTTGTCACAACCTTGTGATCGTGTACCCTTAGCAAATATTTGCACGTTACAGACATTGAGTGTTGTGTTTTGTAAGCTTTAATTACCAGAAATAGCCTTTAATGCTCTTTTGAATATATAAACCTTTTCTCATTTTGTTTGTTTGTTTATGTTTTGAGACAGGGTCTCACTTTTTAGTTCAGGCTGACCCTGAGCTCACTATGTGGCCCAGCAAGCCTTGAACTCAGCAATCCTTCTGCTTCTGCCTCCCAAGTGCTGGGATTACAGCCATGAGCCACCGTGCCTGGCACTGTGGTGTGTGGTACTGATTGCTGGTAGGTGTGAGTCACCAAGCCCGGTATTGTATGTGGTTCCTGGGATCAAACCGGGGACCCAGTGCTTGCGAAGCAGGTGCAGGAACCACTGAGCCAAATCTCTGACCTGCAAACTATAATTATGGATTTTTCTATCTGTCTGTATTTTTGTCATATTTTCTTCATGTATTTCATTTTTAGCTGTGTATATATTTAGTCTTTCCTTTCCCTCCCTTCCACTCCTCTTCCTTTCCCTTCCCATCCCTTCTCTTTATTTTCTCTGTCTCTCTCCATCTCCTCTCCTCTCCCCGCTCTCCTCTCTCCTTTGTCTTTCTCTCTAACTCTGCCTCCCCCATACTAGAGATTAAAACCAGGACCTTTGCACTGCGCTATATCTCAAGCTCTATTATTTTATTTTATTTTTTTTTATTTTGAGGCAGGGTCTTACTATATTGCTAAGTTATTCAGGCCAGACAATAAGTTGTGATCTTCCTACCTCAGCTTTGCTCAGTGCTGGCATTAAAGGCAAGAGCTGCCATGCTGGAGACATATTATATTAATTGTTTTTTTCTTTTGTCATTGTGAAGTGTCTAATCTATCTCTGGATAATGTCTCGCCTGAAAGGAATACTTCTACGGATAGGTAACTGCGGTAGAACTTTTATAATTAGTGCTTCCATGGTATATCTTTCCCTTTTCTGTCATTAATATTCATACTTAAAGTTCATCCTCTCAATCAACATGTTCTCAGACTTGATTTTAAATCCAGAGACAAAACACATTTCTTTGGACTGTTTGATCTATTTGCATTTAATGTAGGTATTGGTATTGGTCATTGCAAAAATCCCCATTGACATTCTCCTGAAATGTCTAGAGTGTTTTATTGCTGTATAACAGATTTGTTGATTAATCAGCCCATTTTCAACACCAATATTCCCAGTATGCAACTCCATTATCATCCCAAACTGTCAGACATTGACTTGTTGTCTTTCTTTGTTCCCAAGAACAGCTTTGGACCAAACTCTGTGTCATGAGAGGGCAAGAAAGTCATCTGAATTTCCACAACAGTGTCAAAGTGACATAATAAATTTATACCCACGCCCCTTGCCCTGCCTTATGAACGTAGTGCTTTGTACTGTGGCACCCAGTTGGATGATGACAAAGGAAGAAAGAAAATGCAACTTCAGATTCTTCTGTGCCACTGGCTCGGTCCATAGGTTACTTCCGGCTGGAAGTACCCTTAAACTCTTTCCTAAGCATCCCATCACCCTGGTTGTCGGTAATCGCTGGGCAGGAGCCTAGAGCTGAGAAGTGCTGAGTGACCACCCTCTTCCCTGCCAGTCTAGCCTCCCTGTCTTGCTGGTGCCACACCTGACACCGAGCAGGCCTTGCAATTCTCTGGGCTGCTGACCCTCTGGCACAGAAGTGGGGAAACTCAACTCCAGATAAGGTGAGGAGAGAGTCCCCAGAAGACTGTTTCAAACCCCAGATGTCAGGGAGCTTATAAAGCAGCTTCTCGGCTCTTCAGACAGCCAGTTTTCCTCCCTCAGTCTCACTATTTGGTTGTGGGTGACCTTGTGCCAGACACCACACTGAGGCAGGAAGTGCTCATTCCTCACTGTTCCAAGCCTCACAGGCTACCTCCCTCCCACCTCCAGCAGGGGTAGTGGTGGGAACAGTTCTCCCTTCTTCAAAGAAAGGGAGGCGTCCTCATTTCCAGGGTCCTGGGAGAGCCCTGCTTAGAAAGTGTGAGGTCTGACTGGGCTGAGAAGTGCCAGGTTGTATCTCTTGCCTCACCTGTGTCTACACTGAATGTGTCAGCTCCGGTCTCTCCTTGACAGCCCTCAGAACCAAACCAGCGCTCACAGTTGCATCATGGCCTCTAACCCTCTCGTGACACCCCGAATACACTGTGCAGTGTGCAGGCCGAGCAGATGAGTGAGCTTAGGGGCTCTTGCTCTTTCCAGAGCATCACAACAAGTGAGATCCTCAAGTTTGGACTTGCTTCTTATAATATGTCATTCTGGTTAGTTTTTGAAAGTTTGAAATTAATAATCATAAAATTATTTGCTGGGGGATTTAGCTCAGTGGTTCTGGCATCTGCCTGGCAAGCTCAAGGTCCCAAGTTCAATCCCCAGTATCACATACCACAATGCCAGGCATGGTGATTTTCGCCTGTAATCCCAGCACTTGCAAGACAGAGGCAGGAGGATTGCTGAGTTCGAGACTTGCCTGGGTTACATAGTGAACTCAGAGCTAGCCTGAACTACAAAGCAAGACCCTATCTCAAAAAAGTAATCAAAAAACTAAATAGATAAAATTACTTGCTGAAAGACTAATATTTCAGGAGTCTGTCAAATAGATAAAAGCAAGCATGTAAGACCAGATGTGAATGGCAGAGCCTCCAGGACACTGACCTCTAATTGTCCTTTACAGACGCAGGGACCTAAAGCTCCTGTTTCATTGAGAAATGCTTTTAGGGTGCTGTTCAGAGGTGGGCAGGACCCCAATCAGCTGAAAGCAGCTGCCAGATACTCTGCCATGAGAGTGACCACAGAGGGCATAGAAATACCTATTGCGAATCCTGAAACTGCTCCTGTATGTACACTCGGGGGCCTCTGTGGTGGTGGGGGGGGGGGCACTGGCAACTGAACCCAGAGCTTTCACACTGAGCTATACATCACAGCCCATTTCTTGTTGTGTGACACAGTCTCACAAGTACAAGTTGAACTCAAATGTATGATCTCTCTGCTCCGCCTTTCAGAATCCTAGAGTTCCAGGCATGCATCATTATTCCTTAGGGCTATTTTTTACTGAAAGCTTACGACAACCAGAAAGGCTCAGATCTCCTAACTTCAGCTGAGTTCCTGTTTATAAAAGTGGGGGCTGGGGGAAAATGGCTTCAGTGGTGCTTTGGCTTGGTTTCAGCACTGGACAAACTTCTTCCCAGTACTCATGAATCAAGTGCAGCAGTTAGGAGCCGCTACCTCCGGACTATTTCCTGGCAAGATGCAGCCCAGTTGACCTCCATGTGTCCTCTAGTCCTGGTCCTCCCCATGGGTGATAGTCTTTCATAGTTTAAATCTCGGGGGAATTCATGACTCTTCCAGCTGTACAGGACTTGGCCATCTCTTCACCCTGTGGTGTGACTTTGTGTCTCTTTTCCCAAGTCTCCACATGTATGTCCCCCCCAGACCTCACTGCTGAGCCCACTGCTGTGTGCTCATCATCATCAGTGGAGGAGAAAAGTCCTTAGGCCCCACTGGGTGGAAGACTGGAGATACAGGGACCAAATGAGAGTGCCACTGTCTATTTACAAACCCTGTATACAGAGAAAACTTATGTTGAGAAATACAGAGGAAAAGGAAGCTGAGTCTCAGCTAACTACACACAAACAGACACAACTCTGTAGACAAACTTATCAGACAAGCACTTCTGTAAAATATTGGTGCAATTATTAATAGATTTCTATAACCTGTCTGAGGACAAGGAGACATATACAGCAAGAATCATAGAAATATTTATATTTTGACCCACAATTGTCATATTATTGCATTCAGAAATTTTTAGAGATTTTATTCATGATGTGTGTAAAATGGAATTAATTAGAATTAAGTAAGCTAAAGGCCAAAGAAAAATGGGTATATAAGTTAGAGTGAAGCCATAATCGTTTAAAAGTGATTTATGCAAATAATTAATGAGGCAGAAAAATTCACTGCATAATTAATCTTAAGTCAAACGAACAAGGCAATGACCTCATTCACAAACATTTATGTTCTTTTTGAGGAAAAGACTGACACTTATGCAGCCACAGTTCTCTCTTGCTGGCAAGAGTATGCAGTTTCTTTTCTGTTATCTTTTTGGGAATCATCAAATTATCTACAATGTGCACACATGCCTGAACAGAAAATTTAGTATTTGGTTTAGAGAAAAACTGTTTTCTAACACCGACCTCCAAAAGAGGGCACCTTGGGCCTGAAGGCAAAAGACAATGAATGTGGTATTGGACAGTGTCTCCAGCAACACTGTTCAAAAGGTGTGGTGAGTCAAAAGTCATTCCCAAAGTCAAACAGCCCAACACTCAAGGCAGGTCATGCAAAGGTGAGTCTGAGATGACACCCCAGGAACCCCAGATACAGCTCTGTGGTGGTCCCCGGGCTGTCTGTGGTAGCAGGAAGCCAGAAGTCTGCACTGTCATGTGAGATGCATGTGGCCCAGCTCACTTTTCTTCCTCACCTTCATGGGAAGGTATCACTTTTGCCTCCTGGCTCCACCCTCTGCCCTGGTTGGCTTATCTCACAACTGTTCAAGAAGAGAAGACCTTTCCTTCCCAGAGGCTCTCTTGCTCCTATTCTTTTTTGATAAGACTTTTGTATCCTGAAGAGAATAAATAAAAAAGCAGCTCCAGTTTAAACTACCTAGATAACTTCTGGAACAGAATATTTCTTTGAATTCTCCATCCACCTTCTCTTTCCCAAAAGCTTACTCTGCCATTATCTTTGTTTATAAAAACACACTTTATATAAACTTCTTGTTTATCATAGGCTCTATAAAATGCACAAAAATAAGGCATATTACTGAAAATAAATATTCACTGTTTCAGTCACTCTTTTTCTTCATAGGACAAAATACCCAACATCCATAACGTAAAGGAGAAGAGGTTTGTTTTGGCTTTCAGTGTCTATGGGGCCAGTGTATGATCAGTTGACTGCAAGGCAGTGTAACATGGCAGAAGAGAGCTGTTTCTGAGTGGTGGCCAGGGAGCAGAGAGAGAGAGGGGAGGGACCTGCGAACCAGTGTCTAACCTCTCACCACCAGTGCACTTCGTAAAAGCACTACAGCTATAGCTCAGTTCACTGCCAGGCACAGATCCCTGATCTGACCAAGTACTATAGCCTCACCTTGGAACACAGGGCCCTGGAAGGAAAAAAACCAAAATGTGGAAAAGTAGTCTCATTTCTGCTTATATTTCAATTATGAACCCAGTCATTTCCCGCCCCACTTTTTTTTTGTGACAGAATTTCACTGAGTTTCCCAGACTGGCCTCAAACTCTTGTGATCCTTCTGCCCCAGTTTCCTGAGTAGCTGAGATTATAGATGTCTATCACCAGGCCCAGCAACTTCCAGCTTTGGAAGGTAACAAAGCCTTTCTGAAAAATAGGGCCCTAATTTTTGGAGTCAGAAACTCAAAAAATAAGCCAAGAATTCTGGAAGCAAATAATCTTACTGAGTGTCCCAAAGCATTTAGAAGTTTCCGAACCTAAAAGATTCCTTGTTCTGTTACTGAAGAAAAGGCAGGTACAAATCGGCTCCTTAGGAATCTGTGGACCGTGGCTCTAAATGACAATTAACACATGGATTTACTTGTGATATGTATATGATTTGGGGTTTTTGGTGTAGGCCCAGGATGAGCTGAAGCTTTTGGGAAATACTCCTCTTTTGCATACTCATAAAATGTGGACCAAGCCAGCCACTTGCCCCAGTGGACAGCGTTGAGGAAGTCTGGCAGAATGACAAATGTGCAGTTACATTTTGCCAACCCTGAAACTGATGGGTACCTAGTGAAGTTCCTACCTCTACTTCAAGGCTTCAGGCAAAACAGGGATGAATCAATTGACACCTGAAAGAAACTGCAGAGAATTGCACTAAGAATGCTCGCTGGGTTTTCACAGTGTATTCCAAACACAACTAGCCCGTCTTCAGAGCATTCACTGTGCTGGGTGAATTCAAGCTCTGCCTCTGGCAGGCCACGTTCTCTTTCTCTCTTCAACAGTCTGACACAGTAGACACCGGATGGTAAACAGGGGTTTTAAGCATCAGAGAATGGTCAGTAATGCCAGGGACTGGGAAACAAAGACCAATGCCTGCCCAGAGTTTCCAGGAAAAATAAAACCTAAAGGAGATGGACAGTCTCAGCAATGAGCCCAGTTAGTTCTGGACGGAAGACAATTTTGGTCTTGTTTAAAGGTAAACTTTGAAGAAACTAGAAGTTTCCAGACAATTGTGCTTCATTACAAAGTTCAGGAATATTAAAAGACCCAGCACACAACAACATAAAAGCCTCGATATCCAGTGAATAGTATCAGGCACTGAAGAAGAATAACAAGATGGAGAATAAGGAAAAGTCACATTATTAGAAATAGATATATAAATTTAAAACTGTATTGTTTAGCACATTAAAGTAGTTTTATAATAAATGTAAAATATAATTGATTATTAGCAGATCATGTATCACAAAAAAACTAGTGAACCTGAAGGCAAAGTAATTAAAACTAACCAAGTAAAGTACAAAAGATTACAATAGAACACAAATTACAGGAAAACAGGAAATTACATGATTTAAGAATAGTCCTAAAGGAAAGACATGAGATGAGGGAGTAGGGAGAACAGAAATTTATTTTTAGACAGGGTCTCGCTTTGTAGTTTCAGGCTGGCTCTTAGCTCACTATGTAGCCCAGGCTAGCCTCAAACTCAGCAGTCCTCCTGCCTCTGCCTCCTGAGTGCTGGGATTACAGGTGTGAGCCACCATGCCCAGCACTGTGGTGTGTGGTACTGATTGCTGGTTGGCATGAGTCACCATGCCTGGTATTGTTGTATGTGGTAACCGGGGTTTGAACCAGGGAATGTACACTTGCTAGGCAGGCGCCAGAACCACTGAGCTAAATCTCCAGCCCCAGAAAAAAACATTTATAAAAATAATGCCCAGTAGGCCAGAGATTTAGCTCAGTGTTTCTAGCACCTGCCTAGCAAGCACAAGGTCCCTGGTTTGATCCCCAGTAACCACATAAAACAATACCTGGCATGGTGGCCCCACTGACAATCAGTACCACATACCACAAATGCCGGGCTTGGTGGCTTAAACCTGTAATCCCAGCACTCCTGAGGCAGAAACAGGAGGATTCCTTAGTTTGAGGCATGTCCGGGATACATAGTGAGCTCAGGGCCAGCCTAAACTACAAAGTGAAACACTGTCTCAAAAAAAATAATAATAATAACAATAATGCCCAAGTAATTTCTGAATTTGTCAAAATTATAAACATACTAATTTAAGAGGTTAAGTGAGTTGAGGTAAAACAGACATATACTAATAAACAAACAAATGAATAAACTTGAAGCCTTCCATCCTATGAGCAGGTAAGTCAAAGCTAAGGTTCTCAGTGCCAGCATTCAAAATCGGAGTGCCAGTGCATGCTGGCAAAGCAGTCCAGTGCTGAGCTATTCTCTACCTGTGAAGTGTCTTAAAAGTAGCCAAGGGGGGGGGGGGCGGGGAGGTTAGGCAGGTACTTAGACATTAGCAAGCCTGGGGACAGAAGGGGAGCCAAATAACTTACACAAGGGACACTCTCAAAATGCAGTGAATATTAGAAGAAAAAATGATTACAGTAATAGTTTCATTGCCATTCATCTCTCTTAAAATTCTCCCTTTGGTTTTTTAAATTGAATTCTTTATTGGTACAATTTATATACATCTCAAAATCACATATAACATTGGGAAATTTGTACCAGTATATGCCACAAGTCAATTCTCATTTTTACCCATATCCCTACCCACTCCCCTCTCCTCCCCCCTTTATACATGCTCTTTTATTTTCTTTCTGTATCATATTTATTCCTTCCCCTCATCACATTCCCATACCAAGTTTCCTATAGAAATATTCCACTCTATAAAAGCTGTCCTACTTTCTAGAACTCATTTGCACCTACAGGTGTTCATGCCAAAGAGAAGATCCGGAAATTGTCTTCTCCCTTTGGTTTTGAACACATCTCTCCCTCCATTCTTGCCGCTTTCTGAAGCAGTTCCGGAGTCCTCTTTTGGGAGAGTCTTTCAAAAAGTATGGTAAAAAGCCCAGTGACTGCTGCTGCTGCTGGGAGCCTTGCAATAGGAATCAGGCTGCGTGAACACTACAGCGCGCCCCACCCACCTTCCTTATCACTCGGGGCACCGGGCAGCTGCTCGCTCCTCCCCAAAATCAACGCTACTATGAGAGCTAAACGCTTGGGGCTGATTAGAACCCCACGGGGACCATGAGCCTCCATGCTCGAAAAAGGACTCCAGAATCGCTTCTTGGTCGCCAGAGCCTGCATCCCAAAATACCAGAGTGGGGAGGGGTCTCTCTTCTTTAGTTGCCTTATTGCCCCATGTTTTCAGCACACACCCTGCCATGCCCTTGAGCGGAGCTGGACTTGCACTTGCTTCCTGTTCTCTCTCCCTTCCCTTTCATCCCTTGGTTCCCTTCCCCCCTGAGACACATCTGTCTCAAGGGGAACATTCTTCCACGACCCTTCTACCTTCGACTGAGACCTGATTTAGATTAGATTTCATCTTTTCATACATTTCTTTCCTAAATTTGTCACATGATCAAGAGACCACCGGAAAAGAAAAGGGAAGTGTTTGCCAGTGCCGAAGCAGCCTCTAAAAACTGTTGCCGAGCACCACAAGCACCATGGTTGCCTGAGCCCCAGGGTGATTCTTCCGTGCAAGAAAAGGATGTGTACATGCCTGTGAGGCGCTGCCCAGCTTCTAGCTCGGTGAGCAATTCCCTCTAGGTCTGCTGCACAGTGTGCTCCGCCTGACATCCGCAGTGCCATCTGCATCTCTTGAAAGAAATCTTTCAGGAAAAGGACTGAACACGACCATGTGCACAGTGAGGGCTGCTTTCTCGCAGCATCGGCATCCTGGTCCATCAGATTTACTGGGGGAAAATGCAAGTGGGAAGAGAGTGGAAGAACACTTTGAAGGTATTCCAGTTCAGGGGTGCTTTTGTTTACAAAGAATTTGGTTCACAAACAGAAGCATTTGGTAAAACTTTTTAGCTTGCAGGCTGCACTGGGTGATAAACACAAGCATGGCCGTCTTTCCCATGCAGACACAAGGGCAGCCATCATCCCGATAATTATAGAACGAATTAAGCTCACGAATCCAGGTACCACTGTAAAGAACCTGTGAACTGAGACCTCCATAACCTTGGAAAACCTATTTTAAAAAATAAAGGTAAGAACGTATTCAGACTATGACACTCGGAAGAATTCCATACCAGTAGAAATTCATAGCAAGAAATGCTAAAGTTAGTTTTTGGTCAGAAGGGAAGTGATAGCAGATGTAAAAAAAAAATAAAAGATTAAAGATTATAGGAAATTGTAAGCATGTAGTTAAATATAAAACATTTCTTGTTTATCAACTCATATTAAAGGCAGGAGAATTAAATAGAAGTATATTACCATGCAGTTCTTAATACTGTTACTAAACTAAAACAGTAACTGGCAGTAAAGTCAGTAAAGTGTGATAGATAATATAAGCACTAAAGGCAATCAATAAACTAACAGAAGTGTGTAAGAGGCTGAGAGGCTGAAGGGAAGGAAGGAGGCTGGGCACAGCCGTTCGAGGGCAGTGAAGCAACAGTGTAATGCGATGGTGCACACACATCATCATGTAACTTGCCAAAATCCAGACGATGCGTAATACAAAAAGAGAATCCCAGGTGAAACAAAACTTTTAATTAATAGTATTGTATTAGTGTTGGGTCATTACTTAAAACAAATTACCACACTGATGTGGGATGCTAACAAAGGGAGCCTTTCCAGGGGGAGGTATGTGCAAGTTACATGATAACACTGTACTTTACATCCATTTTTTTTTTCTGGAGACCTAAAACTGGCCTAGGGAAAAAAACGTATTAATTCTTAAGAGATTTTCTCATTGCACTGATCCCAGGAGGAGTGTTCGGCAAGGGTTCATCTTCTTCCCTTTCTGGCCCAGTGAGCTATTGGCTACTAATTGGAAGTTATTAAGTTTGTCTCAAGAATTCTCTAGACTAATATATTTTGAGCTCCTTATGGTCTTGATTGGAACCTGCTTTTGCAGGGTCTGTTCTAACGGAGCTCTTTCTATCCACACCTTGACTAGTCATGGGTAAGGAGAGCAGGTGCTGCAGGGGGACGGGCTCTGCTCTGCCGGGTCGTGAGCCCCACAGACAGTGCCTATGGAGCCTGGCGCATGGCGTTCTGAGCGGGAAACTGGGACCTCCTTGATGTTCACTTCCAGCAGGGATGTGTTCAGGGTCCAAGCGCCCACCTGTGTTTGCTCCTCTTTTATTTACTTCTGTTTCTATTTCTGAACCATATTTATAATCAGCTATTCTGTGTTGCCAATCATCTGGGTGAGTGGGGCATAAACATATTTAAAGCACCAATTGACTCTTACACAGCCTTGGACTCCATCGTCTGCATGTTGCCCCTAACTACGTATGTACAGAAATGCACAAGGTCATTCAGGCTCCCACTTCTTCCCCTTGCTGGGACTTTCCTTAATAGCATCAGACAAGACACTGATTTGTGGGGATTGCCAAGGTACTTTGGAAAGCAAAGATAAAGCATTTGTTAGCAGCTACGGTAACTTTAACTGGCGCCATGATAACAATTTCACATCATGTTAAACACACTTGGAGGAATGTTCACAGTATAAAAGTGATCTGAAAAGCAAATCAGGGTGAGTAGCAGGGAAAACTGACCTCATCGGAGTAGCTTCTTGGGCCTTCCTTGAAAGGGTGGACTTAGCCAGTGTGATGAGATCCTCACTGAAGATCAGCTCTGGAATCTCAGAAGAGGAGGAAAACAGGAGAAATCAAGCCACTCCCTTTTCTTCTATGCTACCAAGTCTCCTTTTCCCTCGAATAAGGACTACTGTGTCACCAGATTATCCTGGACAGTCTAGGATGATTTCTTCATCTCTGAACCTGAATATCCCCTCAGTCTTATAAAATGGCATACACAGGCTTCAGAGGTTTAGGCATCAATGACCCTGGCATCAGAGAAATATTCAGGCTCCCACAAAAGCTTTATTTATAATGGCCCAAATATCCATCAAGCATGAACAGTTAAAGAAAATGCACCTTCCAAGAATGGGATACTATTCAAAAATAAATAGAATTAATATCTGATATATAAAAAGTGTGAATTAATATCACAAACATCATACTGAGTAAAAGAAAGAAAACACCAAAGAACTCACATAGGGTGGGCAGTTTGCATCATATGAAGCTTAAGATTGGTGAAAATAACCTGTAGTGAGAGAAATCAGACAATTTATTAGGGTAGATTTTCCCACAAACACGTACAATAATTTTCTAGAAAAAAGAAACCTATGGACTAGTGGGCTGATTAGGGGAAAAGTCTTCTGGCTGAGAAGATGCATATCAGGGGCCAGAAAGTCCTCTCATTCTGCTTGGAGGCCGCCTTACTCCAAATTCTTGTGTGTGGCCACAAGTAGTTCTAAGTATCTGGCTCTAATCAAGAGCTGCCTCTTTCCTGGACATGTGGCAGTGAGTGAAGATGGTTCTGATCCAGCGTTCTGGGGATGCTGGGTAACAGGCCTACTGAACCACCTGGACCAAGAACATGGGCCATGAAGCTCTTCTCGCTTGTCATGCAGAGATGCTTTTCTTTTGGGCTGGACATAACCACACACAGTTCTGAGTAGATCCCTAGCAATCCTCCTTGAACATGAGTCCTACGACTTCAAACGGAGCAGAAGAGCCGATCTCTCTAGCCTCCTGCACCATCTCTATGTCCAGGCTGATGCTCACTTTACTAAGACAGAGGTGCAGGCCGACTCTGGACAGTTCCACGGTGCTGGGTCCTCACCACTGTGCCTGTGATGCTGTGGTGAAGTCTGGCTTACTTGGTGTCCAGCACCTCCGTGGATAGTCCTGTAACTATAGTCTGGGGCAATCACAGCTTTTTGCTGCTGCCAAGTATATAGTCACATGTTCTTTGCAATGAGACAACCTAAGACTTTCATTGCTCTTCTGGGAGGGAGAGAGAAAGAAGCTTCAGATGCAGATCTGAGGACCTGGGAAATGTGCTTCATGGCCTGATAAACAGGTAACAGTTTCATCCACTCGGCAATCGACCCCACTCCAGGTACACCAAAGGTGTTTACACCCTCACTGTGTCTTCCTTGTCTTATTCCTGACAAAGAGGGCACCCAAAGATTCTCAGATCCACCATCCAGGAATTGTCTTGTCCCTTCGAGAAATGGTCTGCTTATACTGGGCATCCAGTGGTAGAAGACAGTTCTGTGGAGGTTGCCAGATTCCCAGCAAAGGGGACAGGCCTCTGTGTCCAGCAAGTGAAGGAGCTGTCAGGAGGACTCAGGGGAGGAAACCACTGTGTGGGTAGAGCCTAATGCTGTTATCACCCAAATTCTCTTTACAAGCAAAAAACCCAGACAGGAAGAGTAAGATGGTTGTTTCTCCATTTGCAGCACTTTGTATGCCTAGCCCAGTTTCCGGGCTCTTTGCTGTGATGTGGACCAGATGGGAGGAAGGACCTCTGGATACTAGACTCACCTTAGCAGCCAACGCCACAGTGAGCGCTATTGTGGTTGCGTGTGATTTGTGCAATCTCCCGGGAACAATCCCCTTGGAGGGTCTGCAGGCAACAGTGCTGAGAAGACCGTGGAACGCTGGTTGAGGATGTTGGGGTGCGTCCTCAGGAGGCAGCTCTGTGGGACTCCTTGGTGAGCTGTGACTAAAGCCTGGGTCTCGCTCTACCCAGCTGCCCCTCTCTTCCTGGTGGAGATGCGGTCACTAGCTTGCTTCTCTGCATCATATTTCATGGTGGGACAGGGTTGAAAAGTGAGCGCAACAGTCCCACACCTTTCTGTCTCCACCACAGTGAACCAAGTAAACCTCTGAGTACACACACAGCTTAACTGAGGTGCTTGGCCAGCAACAAACAGCTGACTAGTGCAGTCGCCCTCTATAAACTCCTCTCTCTTCCCTGTCTTCTCTCTACCCTTTCTGTGACCAAGCCCTTCACCCTTTCTCTCTTCCCTCCTTGAAGGCACCTATAGCTGCTCTAACACAGATGAGACTATGGGATTTGGGGCTCATTAAGTCTAAAGGAGTCTTAAGTCTGGCTCTGACCTGAAGAGGTACATATAGGACAGGGTATGGAAGCAGAACTGACTCATTTAGGCAGACCATCCCCACACAGGGATTTCAGAAAGGGCTGTGAGATCACATGACTCTGCTGGTGCCCCAAAACAGCTCAAGTGTTCTGATCTGAATCAAGAGCTATGGGTCCAAATGGAAGCAGACAAATCCTTTCATTTTATTCAAGATTTTAATAACTGGTCCTGAAGGTGCTATTATCAGGAACAAGGTAAAAGTTTTATTTATCATTCTTAGGCAACATAGCACTGGGAACTTCTAGCCATTCCAATAATATCAGAGGAAAATAGCTTATGGATCGTAAAGGAAAACATGAACTGTCTTCATCTACAAATCATAGAACCATCTTAATAGAAAATCTCAAAGAATCTAAAACCAAATGCGAAAACATTCCTGAGAAATAATAAGCAAGTCTAGCATGGGTGCAGCATATAAGATCAACATGTTAAAATCCATTATCTTACTACACAACAGACATGTAGAATCAAACATTTTAAATGTAGTATCATATAATTATGAAAAGACATACCCATAACAAAACATATACACAGGTTGTATGCTGAAAACTACAAATTGCTGATTTAAAAAAAAAAAAAAAGCTATCTAGACAAAGGGAGACACCCTATGCTTAGTATTAGCAGGCTCCACCCAGAAAAGTTGTCAATTTTCTCCAAATTGCTATCAAAATGCCAGTGAGGATTTTTATGGATAGAGACACAATTATCGTAAAAATCACTATGGAAATACAAAACTACTAGAATAGACAAAACAGGAGTCATTTCACCTGATATTAAGATCTACTATGTATCTGCAGTGATCAAGACAGCCTTGTATTGACAGAAGGATAGAGATAGAGATCAATGAAACAGGAAACAAGGCCCAGAAACAAAGCTATACAAAGTGTCCAATTGATTTTTTACAAAGTTGCAGAAGTAATTCAGGGGAGGAGGGAGAGTCTCTCGAGCATCTAAAGCTTTTTCTCTGTAACTATGTAGAGAGAAGTCAAATGAACGCTATGTGAGTGAAGGGCACGCTAGAGTTTAGGGCTTGAACTTCCACAAAGTCTCGGAGTTGAAGGCTTGTGGTTAGGGGCACTGCTGTGTAGTGTGTGATGGTAGAACATGGAGGGGCTGAACCCAAAAGGAAGGTCTCAAGTCACTGGGATCTGCCTGGAAGGCAGCCAGGGTCCAGCTCTGCTGTCTCTCTTTACTTCCTTCCGCTCTGGTACACTGTTTAGCTGTATCATGGGGTCCTGCTGGGATTAGCTCCCACACCACAGGCCTAAAGCAAGCCCCTCCTCATCACCGACTGCAACCTCCAAACTGTGGGTCAAACACAACCTCTTGTTTTATTAGTCAACCTGCTCAGGTATTTTTAGGCCATGATGGAAAACTGGCTACATACCACAGGCATAAGATAGCAGCAGCCAGGCAGAATGGTGGGCAGAGTGGGCCTGTAACACCAGCACACTGGTGTCTGGCACAGGGAGGTGGCAAGTCCAAGGTGGTCCAGGCAGTCTAGTAACTTAGTGAGCCCTTCCTTCCAATATCTTACCGAAGGTTGGGATATAGTTTAGTATAAAGGCACCAGGTTTGATTCTTACTACAAAAAAGCATATTCAGCTAAATGATGTTCACATACAAAAATGTGGAGATGAACACATACAAAGATGTTCAATATATGGGCCGGAGATTTGGCTCAGTGGTTCTGGGGCCTGCCTCACAAGCGCAATGGTCCTGAGTTTGATCCCGGTAACCACATACAATGCTGGGCATGGTGACTCACGCCCACCAGCAATCAATACCACACACCACAGTGCTGGGCGTGGTGGCTCACACCTGTAATCCCAGCACTCGGGAGGCAGAGACAGGAGGACTGCTGAGTTCGAGGCTTGCCTGGGCTACATAGTGAGCTCAGAGCTAACCTGAACTACAAAGTGAGACCCTGTCTCATAAAAAAAAAAAAAAAAGATATTCAGTATAACTAGTAAACAGACCCAAAGACAAATTATTACAACTATGCACCTACTACAAGAGCTAAAATTAAACACTGTCACCATACCAAATACCATACCAAATGCAGGTGAAGTTGAGGAGGAGCTGAACTTCTCACACTGTTGGTGGGAATAATGTGACACTCTGGAAAAAAGTGTGGAAGTTTTTAAAAACAGAGAAATCAGTATAAATGTACTGTATTATCCATAAATTGCATAAGAAGCCAGAGAATTGAAAATACACATAAAACTGGAACACAGTTGTTTGCACTAGATTGACTTGTAACTGCCCAAAAATTAAGATAATAAAAACTCCCTGCAATAAGTGAAAGGTTGAACAAATTATACTGTGAGGCACACTGGTGTTACCTTAGCACTCAGGAGGCAGAGGCGGAGGATCACCACACGCATGAGGCCAGCCTCAGCTCCACAGTGAGTTCAAGACTTGCTTAAACTAAACTGCAACACCCTGAGTCAAAAACAAGCAACAACAACAAAACCCAAATTATAATGCACTCACACTGTGGAATCCCACTGCGGAACAACCACGACAAAAAAATGCTGACACAAATCATCAAGTGGATCCCTCTGAGGGTCACAACTCTCAGTGAATAAAAGTCAGTCTCTACAGGGCACACACTATGGGATTTCATCTGTGTAACACTCTTGAAACTACAAAATCCCAGATCTGGAGAATATGTAAATGTACACGGGGTTTACAGAATCCAAGGAAAGAAGAGTGGCTGTGACTGCAGAGGAATAAAGCAGAAGCCATCTCACCACAATGGAATGAACCTCCCTCTTGTCTGAGTTGTGATGACACAAACCCTCACAAGCAACACATGGATAGAACCATATGCCATCAATATCTAGTTCTTCACTTTCATGTTGTGTATAGTTGCACAAACCTAACTGTGAGGGTGTAGGTGACTGCTCTATGTTATTTTGGCCTCTTTCTGTGGCTCATATTTTAAAATTTTTACCTACATCCTTACCTACCCACAATCCCCCACTCCTTATATGCATGCTATTTATTTTTCTTTCTAAATCATATTTATTCTTTCCCCTCATTACATTACCCTACCATATTCCCTTTGAATATTTCCTACTTTACAAAATCTATCATATATTCTAGAACTCATTTACATCTACAGGTTCTCATACCACAGAAAAGATATGGCATTTACATATCTGTGATCTATTTATTTCACTTATTAGTGTGTCCTCAAGGTGTATCCATTTGCACATAAATGAATGAAACTTGTCATTCTTTATGGCAGAGTAATACTCCATTTTATAGAAAAACAACATCTTCTTTATCCAGTCTCCAGTCGATGGGCATCTGGGTTGCTTCCAAGATTGGGCTATCACAAACTGAACTTCTATGAACATGGATGTACACATGTCTTTACAATATGATTCTTTGAATTCCTTTGAGTATATTCCGAGCAGGGGAATAGCAGGGTCAAAAGGGACCTCTAATCCTAGTTTTCTGAGGAATCTCCACAATGGTTGTACCAGTCTACAACCCCACCAACAATGGAGATGTGTTCTTTTCTCCCTGAAGCCTTGCCAGCATCTATTGCTGGTTGATTTTGCAGTAGCAGCCATTCTTTGTGGAGTGAGATGAAATCTCAGTGCTGTTTTCATCTGCATCTCTCGAATGACCAGTGATACTGAATATTTCTTTATATGCTTCTTGGCTGCTTTGACTTCTGCCTCTGAGAAATGTCTGTTCACTTCAGATGCCCATTTTTGAACTGGGTCTTTAAACTTGGGGGGACTGATTTAAGTTCTTTATATATTTTAGGTAGTAGTCCTCTGTCTACAAACAGCTAGTAAAGATTTTTTGCCCATGTTGTTGGTTGTCTTTTAGCAGTGCCAGTGGTTTCTTTTGCTGTGCAGAAGCTTTTTAGGAGGATGAGATCCCATTTGTTGATTCTTTCTGCTAGTTCTCATGCTATAGAGGTTTGGTTCATAAAGTCTCTGCCTAAGCCAAGGTCTCCAAGAGTTTTACCTAACCTGTTTTGCAGAAAGTTTAGTGTTTCTGTTTTGATGTTTAAGTCTTGAATCCATTTGATTTCAATTTAGTAGATGATGAAAGAGATAGATCTAGCATTAGTTTTTGGCAGGTTAAAGCCCAGTTTTTCCAGCACCATTTGTTAAAGAGGCTGTCTTTCCTCCATTGAGGATGTTTGGCTCCTTTGTCAAAGATAAGGTGGCTTAGTATATCTGGAGTTGTTTCTGGATCTTCTAATCTATCCCACTGGTCCTTGGGTCTGTTACTTTGCCAGTACCGTGCAGTTTTTATCACAGTGGCTTTATAGCACAGCTTTAAGTTGCGAATTGTAATACCACCTGCCATGTCCTGGTTGCTTAGAATTGCGTTTGCTATTCTAGGTTTCTTGTGGTTCCAAATGAATTTTTGGATTATTTTGTCTAGCTCTGAGAAGTATGATGTTGGATTTCAACCAGAATTGCATTGAATCTGTATAGTAGTTGTGGGAGTATAGCCATTTGGTCAATGTTGGTTCTTTCTACCCAGGAACAAGGGATGTCTTTCCATTTTCTGATATCATCTTCTATCTCCTTTTTCAAAGTCCTGTAGTTTTCAGAGTAGGGGTCTTTCACCTCCTTTGTTAGATTGATTCCTAGATATTTCATTTTTCTAGGTGCTGCTGTGAAAGGGATTGACTCTCCAATTTCTCTTTCAGCGAATCTGTTGTTTGTGCATACAAAGGTTGGTGATAGTTGATTTTTGAGCACTGATCTTGTATCCAGCTACACCAATAAATTTGGCAATTAAGTCTAGCAGTCTTTTGGTTGAGTTTTTGGGATCTTCTATATAGAGAACCATATCATTGGCAAATAATGACAGTTTAACTGCTTCCTTGCCTATCTTTATTCCATTTATTTCTTTGTCTTGCCTAATTGTTATGGCTAATGTGTCCAGCACTATATTGAACAAGAGTGGTGACAGTGAGCATCCTTGTCTCATTCCTGATCTTAGTGTAAAAGGTTTCAGTTTTTGCCCATTTAGTATGATGCTAGCTGTTGGTTTTTTGTAAATAGCTTGTATTAGTTTGAGATAAAGTCCATCTATTCTAATTCTTTGTAGGGTTTTGATCACAAATGGGTGCTGGATTTCGTCAAATGCTTTTCTGCATCTATTGAGATGACCATATGGTTTTTGTCCTTGAATCTGTTAATATAGTGTATTACATTTATTGACTTACATATGTTAAGCCAGCCTTGCATCCTTGGGATAAATCCGACTTGATCAGGGTGTATGATTTTCTTGATAACTCTCTGTATTCTGTTTGCCAATATTTTATTGAGGAATTTTGCATCAATTTTCATTTGAGAGATTGGCCTGTAGTTTTCTTTTTTGGTTGGGTCTTTCTTTGCCTTTGGAATCAAGGCAATGGTTGCTTTGAGGAATGATTTTAAGAGTACTGCTTCTCTTTTGATTTCATTAAAGAGTTTGAGAAGTAGTGGCATTAACTCTTCTGTAGAAGTTTTGTAGAATTCAGCAGTGAAACCATCAGGACCAGGGCTTTTTTTTGTTTGTAGGTTTTTCATTACATTTTCAATTTCACAGATTGATATCAGGTTGTTTAACATTTTTATATCCTTTTTGTTCAAGTTTAGAAGTTCATATTTGTCTAGGAATCTACCCATTTCTTCTAGATTTTTCATCTTTTGGAGTACAAATTTTCAAAATATGTGTTTATTATCCTTTGGACTTTGACTGGATCTGTGGCAATTTTCTCATTGTCATTCCTAATAACATGGATTTGAGCCTTTTCCTTTCTTTGCTTGATAAGGTTGGTTAAGGGTCTGTCAATTTTACTTATACTTTCAAAGAACCAACTCCTCGATTCATTGATTCTTTGTATTGTTCTCTTTGTCTCCATTGCATTAATTTCTGCTCTGATCCTTATAATCTCCTCCCTAGTATGAGCTTTGGGTTTGTCTTGCTCCTCTTTTTCTAATAGTTTGAGGCTCATCATTAGATTGTTTATTTGAGTTTGCTCTATTTTCCAGGTGTAGGCATTTACTGCTATGAATTTCCCTCATAAAACTGCTTTCATTGTGTCCCATAAATTCCTGTATGTTGTACTGGGGTTATCATTTAATTGTAGAAATTGTTTAATTTCTTCTGTGGCCCAATTTTTAAATAAAAAAAAAATAGTTCTCTCTAAATCATGTTAACAAGTTCAGAGGCATCTGACCAGCATGGTGAGCTTCCTCCCTCCAGAAATGATTCAGTACAACAACACACCTTAATAAAGCCTCAAGGAGTGCTTATCATGGGAGCAAAACATAAGACGACCCAGGCTGACTGTCATGCAGCATCCTTCCTGGAGAAGCAGGGCAGCCAGACACCAGAGGAGTATAGAGCTCATTGGCCATAGACCAGCAGAATATGCCTCCATGCAGCAGCCATCTAGAAGAAGAAGCTGGGCTCTGAGCACCAGCCTTGGGTTGGGGGGTGGGTACACAATTGAACTGCACAATGCCCTGTACTCAGGCGGTTGAAAAGTCTTATTTTTAGGGTGCTTAGAACTCAGTAAGGTACCACATAATGAAGAAATGGGGGCTTTGTTCAAATTGAAAATAAAAATGAGCTTTGGGAGCTGAGTGAAGGTTTTTCATAAGAAGAAAATGAAGACGCCACCTTGGGTCTAGAGAAGCCATGTGGTGTGGCGGTGGGGGTGGCCCCACGAGGTGAAGACAGCTGCTCCTAGACCTAGATTTTCTGGGTATTTATAAATTGCTAATGAATTCATGAAGTCATTGTGTGTGTATAGACTGTATTTCTCAATATCAGATGTGCTATAATCAACTTTATCTGCTTTGACCCATTTTTCACACATCCGTGCCAGCTGCCCAAGATGAAATCTCCTCTTTCCTTTGATCCCTGCTCCAAGGCTCCCTTCCTCTCTGCCACCATTTCTACCTCCCCTTTCCCTCTTGCTTGCCCTTTTCTCATTCTCCTGTCTCCTCTACTTGCTTCTCTTCCTTTCCTCCTTGTTCTCTCTCTTTTTCTCCTTCCTCCCTCTCCTTCCTTCTTTCTTCCTTTCCAACTCACCCCTGCTCTCCATGCCTGAACCTTCTCCCACCCAAACACATAGTGAAGCCAGGCTTGATGCTCCTGCATCTCTCCCAACTTATGTATGTATGGAAGGTAGGGGAACTGGGAGGCTTTGAAAGGCTCCAAGGGTACTGGAAGATTGTGGGAAAGGCCTGTGATGCTTCTCTGATAAGACCTCAGGTTCTCCAGGCTGGCAGCTTTCTTACTTTAAGAATCAAAAATCTTCCCTTAAGTGATTCAGAGCATGTCCATTTCCAGTCAGCAGAGAATGCTGCAGGGAGCAGAAGAATGAGGCAGCTCTGCTGGGGCCACCAGCACCCTCTGGGCTTTCACTTCACCTCTGCGACACAAGGCCTTGAAGCAAGTGTAAGGGCCAACTCCCAAGTCTCCATTTCCCTGCCAGCTGGACGGCAGCCACAGACAGTGGACGGCATGGGCACAGCCATTAACAAGAGGCCACCTTCCTCACTTTGTACTCACTGCAAGGGGACTGGGGCTGTGGCTCAGGGACACAGGTTGCTCTGCCTGCTCTGGAATTAACACAGCCCACTCTTGGGAACATCACAAGGGCATTGCACACTGGCTTCCCACAGGATACCAGCTCTAGTGCCTACTGCCTGCTCCCAGACTCACCCATTCACCAGTCATTTGTGCTCCAAGAAACCGCACCCAGTGCACTGTGTTGCCCCCTCCTGCATGCTGCTGGCAAGCCATGGGATCACGAACACACAGGGGCCGCTGCAGAAGGTCTCACTGGACCTGAGGAGAAATCGAAGGTTGGACAGATCTCATGACTGAAATTTCATCTCAGGCAGTCCTCAGTCTGATAAGGTAACCAACGAGACTGCATAAGGACATAGGACATAAGTGCCATGCAGAGGACACAGGAGTGGCATGTTCTCCAGACCCACCAAGTGCCCCGTGTCACTCTCACACATGCACAGCAATGTGTGGACCCCAGATGCACGGAGCTTTGTCTGGGGACATGAAGCGAGAGTGTGGTGTGGCCAGGAGGGACCCACATCTGCTATACTTTCCACACGTTACTGAAAGTGCTCTTCTCCATGAAAGTGCTCATTCTTCACTTATCAGACTGAAAACAAATGAAATAGATGGCTGTCATTTTAGGAGGCAACATGAAAGGCCAGATTTATGGTAATGAGTTACTCTCTGTGATTTAGACCATGTCCGTTTCCGGTCAGCAGAGGATGCTGCCCTTCTTTCGCTGGGCGATGGAAAGGATGACACAAGGGAATGACATGCCACCTGCTCTCAGAAAATGAGAGGGACAGCAAGGGGAGGAAAGTAGATGGCCAATGTGGTGGAGACAAAGCAGCTCTGGCATCTGCACGGGAGGACAGCTCTGCATCTCCAGGAAGCCAATGGCACACCGCTCTGGCTGGGTCACTGGCAGGGAGAGAGGGTGGCAGAAGCAGAAGAGGACATCCCACAGGGGACTTCATCTACCTGGACAGGGATCTGGGGGCTTGCTGTGAGGCACAGTAGGAAGGAACTGACGATGCTAATGCAGGAAAAAACCCAGCATCCATGTATGTCCCAGAAGGTCACTCTGAATTTTATGGAGAAGTCACATTAGAGAGAGCCAGAGGAGCTGGAAGGGCAGTGGGCAGACCCTGCAAGACAGAGGTGACAGGCACCGTGGGTGGCCCCTGGCTGTGGCTTAGGGGAGTGGGGATCCAGAGACTCCAGATGGATTTCAGAGGTAGAAGTGTCAGGAATTAGTTACAGACTGAAAATGAGGAGCAAGGAGAAGGAGGTGTCAAAACAACTCTCACATTTCTGCTGAGCAATTTCAGGCTCTCGACTCACATTTTTGCCCTGGTGTTTTTTTCTGAGATGATGAAGGGTGAAGTAGGAACAGACTGATGAGACAAGGAAGGTGGAGACTGAGGCTTCTCTTTGTATACCTTTAGCCCCAGGACACAGGGGAGCTTTCTCAGAAGGCTGTCGCGGTGTGGCCACAGGTCAGGGGAGAGACAAGGGCTGCAGGAGACCTGGGCATGGCTGGCATCTGGGTGGTTAGATGTCACAGAGAATGGCAGGGGTGAGATGTAGCTGCTGTGCTGTCCTCCCAGAATGTCCCGCACCGCCAGGCTTCCCCTGACAGATTTCCCACTGCCTCCTCTAATAGTATGCAGTTATTTACAGGATTACACAGGCCCCAGGTCTTGAAGGCACGTCCTGTAGGAACCTGATGACCACCTCACCTTTTAATGTGGAGGAGAACCAAGAGTCAGGACTGGCTTGAATGGGACCATCACTGATCAGTGCTAATGACCTACACCTGGCTGCAACAATCATTTTATTAAAAAACAGACTTCAGAGAGGTTTGGTGGGTGGATGTGTTAATCACATTTGCATACTGCACTCTATTTCAGATGACTTGAACACTCTAACTCAGAGCAATCCATATTTATGATTTGAAAATTGCTGACTGAATAATTACACATTAAGTAACTTCTGTTTCCTTGTATATTATTGTTTCTAATTAGCAGCAGAGGAAAATAAAGTCATCATTATTTATGGATACAGTGTAGCTTGGCATGTACACAGGGCTCTCTGGCTTTGCACCCATTCACAGCCACAGCTGGACTCCTCCAGGGGCATTGGGGCTGGCCAGACCAGGGCAAGGAGCCCCTATGGCCACCTTCCTCCTCCTCTCATTTCTGCCCACTCCATGTGTTTATTTGAAAAAAAAAAAAAAAACCAAACTGGCTGAAGTGTCGCCCATGGGACTCCCCACCTAGTACCTCTCTACAGCCTTCCCACGGAGCACCGGGGGCCATCAAAGAAGATGTCTTGACCCTGAAGTCATCGCCATGCCATGGCGCTATCTCATCAGACTACAGCTCCTCCTTCCAGTCCCTGAGTCTGAGTCGAACCATTGCTGGAACATTTTCCAAATAGATCTAACTGGCTTTAACTTCTGCCCTTCAGATTCACACATAATAAGTAGTATGCATTAATTAATTAATATGAAGAATGTGTTTTGTTTTCTCTTAATCACAATAAAGGAAAGGCAAGTGGGAATCTGCCCACCAGATTCTGCATCAAACAGAGCTGTAGAAACCCTGTGCAGAAGCAGCACCCTTTGCTCCTGTTTCCCTTCTGTAACTTCCCAGTGATGTGACCTCTTCCTTCAGGCCACATAATCTCTGATATATGTGACCAAAAGATGCTTCCAGTGAGTTTAAGGGCTTCTGCCCTCTCACACAGTAAGCACCTAAAGGGTTACGTACAACACCACAGTATGACAGGCTCTGTCTCTCCATGTCCTCAGTACCACAGACAGGATTTGGGACTCCCTGGGGGAGATGGTTCCTAAGCAGAGGGATGGATACAAAGCCTACAAGTGATTCTAAAGGTCACTGTGGTGGGGTGACTTTGATAATCTAGTCCTTAAGCTTGGCCACAAAACGGAGCCACCAGAAGTAGAAGCAGGTGGCTCCCAGACCAGTGACAGATGTCACTATTACGATTCCAATGTACAGCCAATATTTAGACCCCTGGTCTACACTAAAGCATCCCTAACGTACCTTAAAATTTTCTTATTTAACTGATTTTTAAAATTAAAAAATCACAAATAAGAAATACAAAGAAGGTAAGTCTAGTCTCAAGATCTGAGGGTGAGGGTCGCAATGATCTAAGTAGCCTGTTGCTCTGGTCTAAGTGATCTTAGTCCAAAAATCAAAATTCCCTGATGAGTTTTCAAGACCAATGCAGTAAGTCTGAATTTAGGCTGGCAAGCAGAGGTCCAGCTAATACAACAACATTACAATTACTTCCTCTGCCACTGTCCCTTTATGGGGGATGATAGAGGAAAAAAAAGTTTTATGTGTTCCTGCATCTCTGGCACAAGACACCATCCTCACACTGTCAACAGAGACTGAATCAGCAGATACACGGCAGGGAAGTGTCTCGGAAACAACTGCATCTCAGCTGTCACTGTGGGGAGTGCTCACAGGTGGTGCCAGCCCATGCTCGCCCAGCCTGTGCCCTCTGACACATCAGGCAGGGGTAGGTGTAGCCATCCACTTAGAAGAAGCAGGCCAGGGCCTCCAAGGACCATGGATATCAAATTTACAAGCGAAAAAATATTCAAAGAAGCTGTGATTTTTACATTCCATCCAGAGTATTCTGACGCTCTAGTGGACGCCCAGATATTACTGGGGCCCAGGATCAGGAGGTGCCTGTGCCGAGGAGGAAGGGCTGCTGCTTCTGTGCGTATGTCCAGCTCTGTAGGGACAGACTGTCCACAACCAGGACCTTCATCCAGCAGTTTGGAGGAGGCGACAGTGACAACCCTGCCCCATGGGAAGTGGTTGCAAGAGCAACACATACGTCATGGTTCTCCTTCAGAGGCTGGAAGTTCTTCACTCAGCCTGTGTCCTCTCTCAGTCCTCCCAGGTGAAGTAAGAGAAGGATGCTGCCAGCCAGCAGCCAAGCCTGCATCTGAAGTGCTGATGCCAGAGAGCTGGGAGGGGCAGGCCTGCTGACCCAGGAGAAGATCTTCCTGTCAGTGATGTACAGCCTATTGTCAGTGGATTTTAACATTTACTTAGGTGAAGCTAACGCTAACAGTCAGTTTCTGAAAAACTAGACACCAGCAATCACAGGTTGTGATTTTGTAATGAACTCACCTGCTGTTTATTGTCAATATGGAGGTGACATAAATAAGAGAGACATCAGTATCCACAAGGGAGATCAGGGGGTCTTAGTATCATCAGAAGAACAATTTGGTGAGTTTCCTGTGTGTTCAAACAGGCATCTGATATCCAGTCTGTCTGGGTTTTCGACTTTCCCCCTTTGTTCTCCAGATTAAGTTTATTCCTCTAACCAAACCCCTTCCCGTTACATCTATTGAGGGCTTAGCAGCTCTCAGGCCAGGCCAGCCCCAGGAAGGGGAGCTGTTCCTTGGGGTGGGTGAGCCCTCCTTGAACCACAGCACCAGTGCTGCTAACCTGTACAGATGCCCGTGGGATCCTCTCCATGCCACTTCAAAACTCCTCAACTGCCATCTTCAATATAGTAGAGTCAGTTTTTGAAATCTCTTTTTTTGATGAAATGGTAACCACTTATCCTGATGATTAGTGTCAAGTGCTGCATTCCATTCTAGTGGGCCAGAGAGGAAGGACTGAGGGCAGGCTCAGGCCAAGGGCAGAGGCCCCAGTCCTGCCTGTCTGAGGCCTCCGGAGTTGCTCCCATCTCTTAAGGTGACAGGCCTCACCTGGCAGGCAAAGCAATTAGCTTGTGCCCTGTAGGAATGAGCGTACCCTTCTGAAAATTTGAGTGACATCAGGACAATGACCCAGGCCGTGTTGACTCCATTCTGAGTTGGGATCAGAAGTGCTAAGGTGAATGGAAAGTGACTCAGGCAGTGACAGAGCAGACACTCCTGAGACTGTTCCACACAGCACCCTGAGGACCTCAGCACCATCTAATCTAGCCCGTGGGTTTTTACGAGGCCTGAAACAGTACCCAGCACTCCCTGGTGGTACAAATGTGAGAGCACTAAGATGGGAAAGAGCAGAAAAAGGTAAGAGAAATTAGGAGAAATCCAGGCATGAGAGGTGAACGTGGAAAAGGACAAAGGCAGGTGGGACACATGGAGTTGGGAAACAGCTGTACAGAGCGGAGATGGCCTCTCCTCTGCCTGGCAGCTGGCGTGAGGGACTGAGGGGTTCAGGCAAAACCACCTCCCTGAGAGCAGAGGCAGGAGCCACTGGGGAGGGAGCTGCCTGTCACAGGCTCTCTGAGAGATGGGACATCACATTCACTGTAACCACCTCAGATTCAGGGGCAGCTGGCTGTGCTTTCCTGCCGGCCCCATCCTTTCAGTGCTGCAGCGGCAGATGCTCAGCAGGGTCTGGCCCCCACTGTGCAGCAAAGTGGGCCCTCGGTTGCCTGAGTGTGGCTCCCTGACCCTGGCACGTGCCTGCAGACATACCCAGGATCAGAGCCGGAGGCTTCTCTTCCTGCAGTCAAGCCTGAGAGTCCTGGGAGGAGTCAGGGAGCAGCAAGTTCCAGGCTCACTAGGCCAGTGACGTGCAGCTGCTTGGCCTGGGCTCCTGCTCCCAGGATATCCAGTGTACTTAGGCCATGGCCTGTGGGGTCGGGGAAACCCTGGAACACCTAAAACCCGCCCCCCTCCCAGTCTCCTTTCAGACCAGCCAGGGAATTGATGCTAAGAACCCCATCATCACCCTGGGCTATTTCTCTAATGTTCTTATGACATTCTTCATATCCTATAGCCTGATTTCTCTGTTTTATGGTTTACACAAATGTGCCACCTCTTGGATACAGTAAATATATGATGACTATTATTATTATTATTATTTGAGACAGGGTATCGCTTTGCAGTTCAGGCTGGGCCTGACCTCACTATGTAGCCCAGGCTAACCTCAAACTCACAGCAATCCTCCTACTTCTGCTTTCAGAGGTCTGGGATTATAGGCATGAGCCACCACTTCAGGTTTTGTGGTATGTGGTACTGGGAATTGAACTCAGGACTTTGTGCTTTCCAGGAAGATTCTGGAACCACTGAGCTAAATCATTGGCTCTACGCATTTTTTTTTTTTTTTGAGGCAGGGTCTCACTTTGTAGTTCAGGCTGACCTTGAGCTCACTATGTAGCCCAGGCAAGCCTGGAACTCAGCAATCCTCCTGTCTCTGCCTCCCAAGTGCTGGGATTATAGGCGTGAGCCACCATGCCCGGCACTGTGGTATGTGATACGGATTGCTGGTGGGCATGACTCACCACGCCCTGCATTGTATGTGGTTACCGGGATACTCAGGACCTTGCGCTTGCGAGGCAGGCACCGGAACCACTGAGCTAAATCTCTGGCCCTCTAGGCTTATTTTTTTAAAAAAGATTATTTTTCCTTCCTTCCTTCCTTCCTTCCTTCCTTCCTTCCTTCCTTCCTTCCTTCCTTCCTTCCTTCCTTCCTTCCTTCCTTCCTGCCTCCCTCCCTCCCTCCCTACCCCCCTCTCTTTCTCTCTCTTTCTTTGCTAGTGCTGGGTATTAAACCCAGGGCCTTGGCATTAAGCTATGTTCCCACCCTTTCTTTCTTCCTTTACTTATTTATTTTGTGGTATCAGGAATCAAACTCATGATCTTCTGCTTACAAGGCAGGCTCAGAACCACGGGGCTAAAGTTCTCTCTAAATCTCTAAATTCTCCTGGCTGGGAACCTTAAAATCCTTCTTGCCTCACACTTCCAGAGAGCTGGGATTACAGTGTGAACCATAATCGGATTTTTTTATTTCTTTAAAACAAATGTGACTGTTGATAGCAAAAGTTGAGATACTGTGTTTAGGGCCGATACACATTTGGATGTAATGTATATAACATGTAAATCCCACTAAGACACTTGAGGAGGACAGCCAGCTGATAGTCACTTCTGTCAACAAGTAACGTTTGCTAATCCTCCCAGTGATATAGATATAAAATTACACATGCTGATGGTAGGCTTTTTTTTTTTTTTTTGCTTTTTGAGACAGGGTCTCACCTTGTAGTTCAGGCTGGCCCTGAGCTCACTATGGTGCCCAGGCAAGCCTCGAACTCAGCAATCCTCCTGTCTCTGCCTCCCAAGTGCTGGTATTACAGGCGTGAGCCACCACATCCGACATTGTGGTATGTGGTGTTGATTGTTGGTGGGCGTGTCTCCACGCCCAGCATTATATGTGGTTACCGGGGATCGAACTCAGGTCCTTGCGCTTGTGAGGCAGGCACCAGAACCACTGAGCTAACCCTCCGGCCCTGATAGTATGCTTTTTAAGAGTCATGATGAAACTGAGTGAAGAAATCAGAGTGACCCCAGGATCCCTACAGCCATATCATCTGAGTGACAGTGAGGTTACTATGAATTGCTGATGAGTACAGCTAGTGGAATAAATTAACTTGTTACCCTGGGAATATTTTTATTAATATCATTTTCATTGATAAATCATAATTGTGTAAGTTAATACGATATGATAGAAGTATATACTGTGGAATGATTAGATTAATACATCAATCATCTTGGCTATTTTTTGTGGTGAGATATTTAAAACTTACTTTTAGTTATTTTGAGATATATATAGTGCTCATTACAGTAATTCTTACTGTATAATGCACCACCAATCATTTTTCTCCTGTGTATCTGAGACTCTGCACACTGTGATCAACAGTTCCTTTTCTAACACCCAGCCTCATAATCATCATTCTGCTCTTTCCTTCTGTGATTTCGACTTTACTAGATTCTATATATAAGTGAGTGTAGGGACCAGGGAAAGAAGACATTGCCAGAACCCTAATTGGTCCTAATCTCCTATGAACTATGACAACACAAGGTGAATTAAATAATAAAGACAGGAATGAGACTTAGAGAAGAAGCTGGGCTCTGGCCTGATTCACACTGCTCTGGGTAGCAAAAAATGAAGGCACCCCAAGCTTGATACTATTTACTGGGTTCATAAAGAGTAACAAATTACTTAGAGGGGGGCAGTATCATTGGAGGAAGAATCAGATATCTGGAAGTGTGGTGTCAAACCTATGACTATCAGGATCTCATGCTGAAGAAAATCCTACACCAATGAGGAGTTTGAGTTGCTTAGGATGATGAGTGAAGTCATTTTTAAAACAGTACACAGTATGAGTTAAATTGGTAAGGAATCTGTCCCTTCCCAGGTGAAACCTTTCTCTTAATACTCAGTTCTCAAGGATCCAGGATATCTTCAGTTGATGACTCTTGGCTTGAGTATCACAGAGTCACAAAACTATTGAGGTCTCAGCTGGGATCAAAGGCAAAAATGGAGTTATGTTTCAGTATGTCATAGCCAACCTGTAGGCAGAAAGACTAAGCCTAATCATAATTTAGCTGTAAGATGATTTTCCCCAAAATTATGTAGACTGGCTCCCAACAAATGAGATCTTGTGGCATTTTCCTTTCTGCTTGGCCTATTTCACTTCACATAGTGTTCTCCATGTCCATTAACCATGTCACAAGTGACAGATTTGCCCTCTTTTTAAAGGCTAAAACAGTACCTGTATGTTGACAGCCATGAAAATGCTCAATTCAGCATTGTTAATTCTTTGAGAAATGCAAATTAAAGCCACAGTGAGATATCACTTCACACCTGTGTAAAACAATTTTTATCAAACACATAAAAGATATGTGACAGGAAGTGTTTTGAGAAAAGAGAACCCTTCTCTGTTGGAGGTAGGAGTGTAAATTAATACAGCCATTATGGAAAATGATGTAAAACTTGCCAAAAGTACTAAAACTGGAATTACCATGAGATGGGGTCCCAAGGAAATACAATAAGTATGTTGAAAAACGATCTACACCTCTATGTTCATTTCAGCATTGTTTAAAATAGCCAAGATAGAGAAGTAAATTAAGTATCCATCAAGTCTAAGAATATTCATGGCAAATAACAAGCCAATTCAAAACTAGCTTTGATTATCTAGGCAGAAAGTACCCCTCAAATATTCATAATGCAGATATTCTACAGCAAGAACACAACAGTAATTTTTATCAGGTATCATTAAATCATGTTTAAAGACCTCTCTTCGCTTGATAGTGCTGCTTCAAAACACTTAGGCAATTCAACCAAGTCATGCATGTAGACAAGCAGAAATTTAAACCTGGTAGATGAGTCTGAAATTAGCGACTTCATCTGACAGTTTCATATCATGAGGTCTTCGGAAAAGGCAACTGGTGGAGAGAACAGAGAACAGGAGGACTCTTGGTGTCCTATTGTTGGTGCTTTTGCTGACAGTTTCAACATTGCTAATCATTACACCCAACACATATGGACTGGGCTGGTCTACAGTAAGTCCTGGTATCAGATCTCAGGTTTGTCATGATATAACAAAAATAGGAAGGTTCACTCAGAAAAGCAGGAAATTCAACATCTCCTGGAGCAAAAGGAGACAGAAGACGGCATACTAACATCCTTAGCTCCTGTTCTTCAAAAAAAGCTTTCCTAGGAGACCACGTTTAGTTTTTACAGGACCTCTCTACAGAGAAAAGCTTGTTGTCTATAACAGCCAATATTAGGATACAACTTGACTTTCTTTTAAAAATCAACCCTAATTCATTTTAGCTTGTGTCAAATTAGACCCACTGGTTTTCAGTACGCTACTTGATGTTGTGGGGTAAATGTCCACTCCTCAGTGACCATCTGCATCCTCTAAAATGTTTTCTCATGCTTTCTACCACCCATTTCTTTAATTCCAGGTTACCACTTACTTGATTTTTTTCTTGCTATGAATTAGTTTTTCAAATTCTAAAATTTCATACCAACAAAGCAAATAACCTGAACTATTTCATTCATAAATCTCCATACAAAATTTTGGAAATTCATCCATGTTGTTTTGTGTATCAATTCATCCCCTTTTTGTTTCTAAGTAAGGTTGCACTGTAAAACTATCATTTTTTAAACCATGAGCCAGCTCATGGATTTTGGGCCTTTTCATTTGATCTGGTTATTTTGAGTAAAGGTGTACATACTCACATACTAATGTGAGCTCGTGATTTCTCTTCTCTAGATGTGATCTATGTCTGCTATACTTCTTGGGTCTCCTCATGCTTGCTTCGTTCCAACCAAGCAGGCTCATGCAAAACAAAGATTAGAGCCTTCCAGTCTGATAATATTCATACTTCACTGAGGAAACCATCCCTTCCTTGCTCTTCCAGCTACTATCCTACTTCTAATGGGCCACAGGATCCAGCAACATAATTTCTAGTTACTTTGAAATGTCTTAGAATCACTATATGTGGATCTCCTCAACTCAGTTATAAATTCTTATGAGACAAAAATATCTTTAAAAAGCAACATTTAAAAAATTAATGTCTTTTCTATACACACACTGAAGAAAACACAGCTTCTTTAACAGCAGGTTACACAACTGTATACACAGCACTGCCATTTTTCACAATTAATATTTAAATTGCTACAAAGCTTTGTATGTAGCACATTAGGATATCAAAAAATTATCTAGAGTGGTATTCAGTGTTTTAATCAGTCTCTGGAAAGGAGATGTTGAGCACATTTTTCTCTTAAAGACTTTTTTGACATGGGCTATTATAAAATATTTTCAAGTGGAGGAAATTAAGAATTGCTTAAGTATGTGAGGTGGTGGATATATTTATTAGCTGGATTGTTGTAACAATTTCACAATGTACAACACACATCTCAGAACTTGTTTATGTTATCATGATGAATCTAGCATGATATTAAATTATACACTTTTACTTGTCAGTTATGCTAAATTACAAAAGAAATTCTTTGAATATCCAGTCAAGAAATGTACCCTAGCCAGGCGTGGTGGCTCACACCTGTAATCCCAGCATTCTGGAGGCAGAGACAGGAAGATTGCTGAGTTCAAAACTTGCCTGGGCTACACAGTAAGCTCAGGGCCAGCCTGGACTACAAAGTGAGACCCTGTCTCAAAAAAAAAAAAAAAAAAAGTACCCTAGTTACGTTATGTTCCATTATAAGCAAATAGAATACTTTTAATATTTTACTTGTCTCTTGCATACTCCTAAATAAAGTAGTTAATCTTCAGAGTTTTCATCCACTAAAAATGTTAGATAATTGTAATAAATGTATATCAAGATTATGGTAAAGACTAAATAAAATTGTGTACTCTATAGCTCCAAAGTCTGGTCTACAGCTGCATTCTACAACCAAAGGGAGTCTTTGAAAAGTGTCAGTTTGCAGGGCTGAGGCAGCAGGTGGGCAAGGGTGTGTGTAGCCCACTACCACTATAGGGAGACACAACATGATCAGACCCCCAGTATCTCATTGGGAAGATCGAGGTATTTTCTGAAGAAACTGCCACTGCCCTACAAGGTAGCAATGTGGAAATAAAAGGAAAAATGTCTGGAGTACCTTGAAAAGCATTAAATTCTCACAGAGGCAAGTTATAAATTTTAAATTTTTAAAAATGTTCACTAGAACCAATTGTTTTGTCATCATGTTGAAATTTTTTAAAGACAAATATATTGTATTATGCCTTAACTCTACATTTGTTACTTCAGAGGAGCCAAAAGCTGATTAAGAAAAATTATTCTTTTAGGAAAATTACAGCTCATGAATGCCAAAGTCAAGGTAGGATCTGAAAAATTAATATTCCAAAACTTTAATAGAACAATGGAGCTAGACAATGTTCATGGATAGATGTTGAAACCATTAGTGAAAAGCATTACAAGATATTTTAGAGTAGAGGGATTAGACAGATACTAATTGAGCATATCAATGTTTCTCTGTCCAAATGGTCAATCTTGAAGTCACCGAAGTGGCATAAGCAGACAGCATGTGCCCCTATGTTGTGATGAGGTTTGAAGTTCCTAGCATCTTCATGTTATTCTTATCCTTAAAAGTAGTAACAGAGTCTAAACCATGCTCTAGTTATTGATTTAAAGTAGCTACAGGACAGGAGAAAGAAATTAGGAGACTGTATAACAGTATGTGCAACTTTTACATAGAAAGCAATGAGTTTTCAAAAAATGCAAAGAAAAAAATCAGAAGGCAAGGGACTGCAAAAGAGGTAGAGAAATAGAAACTACAATGGTCCAAGCATCCCAAGGCATGTACGTGTGGGTGTATATGTACATGTATATGTGTGTGTACATGATTTTGGTCAGTTCATATGTGTGCTTGCTGTGTGGTAAATATATGTATGTATGGGGTGTATGTGTAGTTAGCAGACATTCATATCATCTTCATTATTTCAGTGTTTTTCACGGACTATCCCACACCTATATAGAAACAAAGGAAACAGAGTGGTTAAGTTCCAGTGTCCCAAAGACCAGCTCTGATCACGATCATCTCATAGCTTGTCTGGCCTCCATGATGTAAATTATGTTCAGAAAAGCTATTTACTTAACATGTTTTATTATGTATCTCTATAAGACAAGGATAATTCCTCTCAGTGATTATCAGAAAATTTAAACATACACATAGTAACTGATCTGAATAACCTGAAAGTGACACATATTAGGTCAATTCTCATTTGTCTCCTAAAATAAAAACATTCTGTTGTGGTACACAGCCACAGCGCAACAGTACCATTTAGGTAATTCAACACAGTATTTACAAACTATTTATGAGAAGTTTTCCCAAGTTGTTCCTAAAATGTCAACGATGTTTAGTTTGCAGACATAATTACTGTAATTGTTATTTCTGAACTGGAGGTCTTCTCTAGGTTTTTGATGCCTGAAGCAAAGAATTCAGGAGGACAATCAGAAAGAGAGCAAAATCAAAAATTAACTGAAAATGAAAGTACACGCCACAGAATAGGACAGGACCTATGAGGAGCACTCAAAGCCCCAAAGGTCTTGGTACTGAGGGTTTGGAGAATTAAGGTTTTGGTGGGATAGAGGAATTGGTTTGGAGTTTTAATCCAGGCACTGCATACCTTGGCTCTGCCCTCCCTCAGGCAGTGGAGCTTTTGATCTTTTTTAAAAACTGAATTCTTTATTGGTACATTTGGTATACAGCTCACAATCACACTCAACATTGGGGAATTTGTACCAGTATATGACATGAGTTAATTCTCATTTTTACCCATATCCCTACCCACCCTACAACCCCCACCCCCTATATACATGTGCTTTCTTTTTCTTTTCAAATCATATTTATTCTTTCCCCTCATTACTTTCCCCTACCACATTCCCTCTGAATATTTCCTATTTCGCAAAATCTATCATGCATTCTAGAACTCATTTATATCTACAGGTTCTCATACCAGAGAAAAAATATGGTATTTACATATTACATACATCTGTGACCTATTTATTTCTCTTATTAGTGATTCCTCAAGGTGTGTCCATTTGCACATACATGATGGAAACTTGCTTTTTATGGGATAGTAACACTCCATTTTATTAAAAAAAAAACTCACATCTTCTTTTTCCAGTCTCCAGTTGATGGGCACCTGGGTTGTTTCCAAGATTAGGCTATTACAAACTGAGCTACTATGAACATGGATGCATATATACCTTTATGATATGATTCTTTTGACCTTTTATCGCCCCGTCCAAAGCCTGGGAGTGTGGTAGTAAGGAGCTGTCAGAATCACATGGCCAGTGACTCGGTAATTAGTGCCAAGGTCAACCTTACTCTTGAACCTGGCTCAGAGAACTACCATGTGTGATCCATGCTACCCAGTTACTTTCTTTTGTATTTAAACCAAGACATCTTTCTCCTGGATAATGTTTACCTCAGAAAGTAGAGCTAGCCTAGCCACAGATATTGTGTATGTTTAAATAAAAGATTGGCTAAAATACACATTAAAATTAATCTCTTTGAAATATTCTCCTTCAGTTTGCATATAGTTACACCACCATTCTTGCTACTTTTTGAAGTAACTTTTGAAGTCCTTTTCGGGTCTGGGTTGGCACTGGTATGGCTGCCTGCGTGCCTAGAACAGTTCAGAATATGTTTGTGAGTTTCCTTTCTACTGGGCAGTGCTCAACAGCAGAATCAACAGTAGCATTTTATCAGGTATGATAAAATACAAAAGATGACTTTCAGAAATGCTTCAGAAAGTGAAGAAAAGCGATGGTACAATGTGTTTGAAGCCAAAGAAAATGTTTTGAGGGGGATTAATGGCAATTAATGTTCTAAATTTTAAAAATGTATGCATTAACTATACTTTTTATTTGATCTTTACATGTTGAACACTCATGTGGAATAGCCAGTATAGGAAAAGAAGAATCAATGCTTGATAATTATTATGTATGTCCACAAACATCCTCTGCCAGGCAATTAGTTTTCCTAATGTCATTCTTAACACTTCATTATGAGATCACTGATTGAAATGTATTTTATGGGCTCCATCCATTATACTTATGAAACTGTGTCTCTTATCCTTGCATTTCTTCCTTGCAGTGCCTCTGGAGTCTTTTTGACATGATCTTATTATTCTGTGATCGCTTCCTTTCTTTCCAGTGAGACAAAATGTTCCAAGCTCAAATTGCACATTTCCAGCCACAGACCTGTAATCAACCATTTTTCCAAGAAACTTTGGCTCCTTTTAGTGATAAATGGTGTATAATGACTACAATTTGAGTGTTACTGGCTTTCATTGCTACTGAACTGTCCATTGTTTCTATGACTTCCTGTAGATGGAGATGGATAATACACGTCTATAAATTATAGGCTTTTTACCTAACCTCATCAATCTTACATGTGTTTTGTTTTTGTCCAGTGTGAAAATCCTGGTTTTCAATGACACCAGGATTAATTAATCACTTTTTATCACAGTCACAAAACAGTAACACACAGAAGTCTTGAATTAACAATACTTACATTAGGGAAAAATATGATTACTGACTATGGATGGAAATTTTCCTCCAGGTCTTTTCTTCCTGTGTTCTATTCTATTAGAGATAAACAGTAAAAATGCTGAGGCCCAAACACTCTTGGAACTCACCCCTCTGACTGTGTTTCCACCTCACTATGTTCAGGAACATTGCATTCTCCACCAACAAATTCAGAGCTCGCTCATAGAGGGGACTACAGAGAAGAAAAGCTCCAAATCTGCCCTGGGCAAAGGAAATAACCATCTGCTTCTTCTGTGGGCACCAATGCTGAGGTCAGCTCACAGGCCTGGAGTTGTAAGACAGCTGCATGTGTGTGGAGATCTGCATTTCACTCGCTAAGTGAAAGTGAGACCTTCATGAGCCTGAGCACCTGCCTGTCAGGAACCCCTTACCATGCTACCTCAGACTGAACAGCTGCTTCATATATTTCTTAGTTAATATAATTGGTTTTTGTTCAGGAAAGTGACATGAAAAACAGAAACATTTCTTCAGAGACATGAATTTTTATTTAAGAGGCAATAAATGAGGATATTTGCTCTTCTCCAAGTGTATGTTGCTGTAGCAAAGGATTCTTTACTCACAGTACATGAAGGTCCCTTGGATGCATTTCAGCAGGATGGAGAAGCTGAAAAGGATCCAGCCTCATGTTGAAGGGGCCAAATATGGTCCGTGCTTTGCAACACTTTTACATGAACTCACTCACAGAGACCACCATTTCTCTTCTCCAGGTCCTCTGGTCCAAGGGTGGTTCTTCAATGGCCTCAGTACCTTGCACTGAGCTTAACTCTTAAAAATCTCAGCGCTGGGCATGGTGGCTCATGCCTGCAATCCCAGCACTCGGGAGGCAGAGACAGGACGATTGCTGAGTTCAAGGCTTGCCTGGGCTACATAGTGAGCTCAGGGCCAGCCTGAACTGCATAGTGAGACCCTGCCTCAAAAAAAAATTCTCAGCAAAACCACAAAAGGACCAAGGTTCCAGCATGTGAGCCTTGGAGGACATGTTCAAACCACCTTGTACCAGAGGGTCAAGACTAGACTTCTGTTTTTGCTTAGTAACCAAGCTCAAAGCCTATAATTTTCCCTTCTGAGTATGGTCTGGATGCCAAGTCCCTGAGGAGAATGAAAGAGCTTTTCCCTTGTGGGTGATTATAATGCCTACCTTAATGTTTCAACTCAGTGTTAATGGTAAAGTGCTCCTTTGGTACCTTGCACAAATACATGGGGAACTGTAGGGCTTGTAATAGTCCCTATGACTTAAATGCCAAACCTGCAAAAGTCAGAAATGGACACTATTTCTGCCCCATCTGTTTTCTAAGACAGATGGCATCACTCAGGCCAGTCACTCAGCAAAAATGACTCCTTATTTACAGGCCAATGATCTGAAAGCATCCCAATGGGAAATTTCTCTACAGTTAACTCAATAACTCAAGCCACTTCAGTTTCAAGAGATCCAGAATCTGTGAAAAAGCATACTCACTTCCTTCTAAATGAGTTCTGAGCTAGGAAAATTCTGTTCTTGCAGAAATTGGAAGTTCATTTCCAAACAATCAATTAAGAAGCCATAAAGCTTTATTCTGTTCAGGGAATTCATTAGTGTTGCTTAGAAGTTAAAATTATGTTCAAGAGATTCCTTTAGACTCACAAAAATTGTAAGACAGTGTAAACATCAACTGGAAAATTGTATTAGTGAGGGAGTATCTGAATACATTTGCATTTTATGAATGGAAAGTGTTCCCTGAAATCAGCACTGAACTGGAGATGCACGTGGTCACTTTGATTCCCTTTGCTTGAGGAAGGAAAGAGCACAGTGGCAAGAAGAGGAGCAGCGTGGTCTCTCCAGGGCTGATTTCTCTCCTCCTTCCAGATCACCATGCAGAAGTCAGATTAGGCGTGAGCCTTTGGCTAAGCTGAGCCAAACTAGGCTAGAAGGTAATGTGTGGGGAAGTAGGAAAGTGAGCTATAAAATTAAGTACAGTCTCCCTTGCCCTGAAGTGTGGCGTTAGTACATGGCTGTGGTGAGAATGAAGCAAAGTGTGATTCTCAAGACACTCATGGGAGCAATAGCTGTCACCACTGAAAGTCTCTCTCAGGGGCCAGCCTCCCCTCCTTCCCTACGCCCCAAGGCTCAGGCGTCATTCAGTCATCTGGGTCTCTTCCCTGCCCTAAAGCCTCATCTGCTGCACCTTAAATGCAGTCCTTACCCTCTGGGCCTTTGCTGCCCACAGGACAACAGCGCACCAGCCCCTCGTGCTCCCTGCCATGGTGGTCGCCCACACCCAGTGCCATAGACTGATCTGCCACCAGAGACTGCTCTGGTCTGAGGCCACAACAGGGAACCCACTACTGTATCACCTAACTGCAGTCATCTCTGGCCTCATGGAAACTCGGGCCCCATGATCCCACAACCGTCCGCTTGCACAGAGCCATCTACCCGTCAGCCTCTTCAGAAGCCTCATGAAGTCCATTTCGGGCACTGGGATCGCTTCCTTTGAACTAAGCTCAATTTCCTGCTTCAGGCTCAGCCCAGTGTAATTATTCTGCAAATCTTTGAAACCTGGAAGAGCTCAAGAGTGCAACTGAGTGTCGTTCACAGAAAAGCCCTGGAGGAACATTCTGGGCCTGTTCTCTACACCTAGTCCACATCAGGTTGTTATCAGTTCCTCCTAGGGCTCAATCACCAGCTACTTCAAAACTCTTGGGAAATAAAATTTATCAGTCAAGAATGTCAAAGGAGGAAAACAACTTTAAAACAATTTTTTATTCCTAATATAATGGGGAAAGTATAATTCCTCCTTTTAAAGGTGGCTAATAATTCTGCTATCTAATAAGCCTGGCTCTGGTCTCAGCACCTAATTTATTTTTATTTTAGTAAATCATCAAAATGGTTAGACAGACAGTCTTGATATAGTCATCATTATCACTACTAACACAGAAGAATACTGAGGCACAGGTACGTTAAATGATGTGCTTGGGCCAGACATTACTAGTCCTCTGGGAGGAAAGGGCAGGACTTTAGACTTGTCATCCATCCCTGATCTAAGCATTTCCAACTCAAGCGCTGGACCTAAGAGGACAGGGGAATTAGAAACAGATAAATAGATCTATTTTACAGAGATATCTCCTATCTAATACCCCTAGATTGTAAATTCTGCTCTAGACACCTGCCTCACTTTGCCACGGAGGATGAAGAGAAAGCAGCTGGTGCAACTCAGCTCCCTAACCCCGTGTCCTCTTGCCCCTCGGAGGGAGCACAGATCTTGTTGAACCAGGGAAGCAGATGGGAGGAAAGTGAGAAACAATCAAGGTGTATTTGTCTGGGAGAAATAAAATAAATTGTCCTTTAAATCTAAGGACCTCAGCACGATGTCTAAAGGATTTTGAAGAATTCTAAGTAAAAGAAGGACTAGGATGGGGGCTGTCTTTGAGGGGAAATTACTGATAGACTCCCTCCCCACCCAGAACTGTCTGCAAGCCATGGACCTGCACAGCGGGAACTGAGTCCCCACTCTCTGTACCCACTTTATACTCTGATCCTGACACTGATCAAGAGTGTATATCAAAGACAGACGAGTGGCCTTACAAACTAATGGTGAGGATGGTAGCGAACTTGAGTTGTAGCCTAGTACGCTGATATTTTTCTCCACAAGTCCTTCTAATCCATTTTACAGGGGAAATATCACAAAAGTACCTCTTTAAAAAAAAATGAATTCTTTATTGGTACAGCTCACAATCACACTCAACACTGGGGAATTTGTACCCGTATACAACAAGAGTTAATTCTCTTTTTTACCCATATCCCTACCCAGCAAGAAAGTATCTCTTAAAAACAAGGGATATTTGGCAAGAATGGAGATTCTTCAACGCTCCTTAGAATAATTACCTAGGAAGGCCAGGGGTTTCCTTTCCCGAGGTTCACCACTGAGAACAAGACTCCATCTTTTCTTACCTGCTGAATAGGTCACGCTGTGGACAGGGAGGTGCTATGAAATGCCTTACAGATTCCGTTGCTGAGCCAAGTCCCCAATGGGGTGCAGGGAGCCCAGCAGGCCTACAGTTGGACCCACAGTGAAGGGCCCTCTGTGTACAACCTTTCCTGCTCTGCAGTCCGCCACGAGCACCTGCCGATCCATCACTCTGACATTATCAGGGAGCAGGTGATCCCTGGTGAGAGCTTTATCTTGGGTCATTTATGCTATTTTTCTGTCCCTTTGGCAGAGGCCTCTAATAATTCTCCCTCTTCCTCCCCTCCCTGGAAGGGGCTACAACCTGGGCATGTTCAGGGAAGTACCAGGGCTGCAGAGCCCCTGGTTCAGTGGGATGAAGGGGAGGATGTATCTCACTGCCATCTCCCCCAGTGCTGACTGACCCTAGCAAAGAAGCGTAGCCCCCTCCTGCCAGAACACAGGTAGAAACCCAGCCATGTTTCTTCCTAGTGTTCAAGCTGAGGAGAGAAAGCAGCCTGCACAGTCCCCTCCTGCGTCCTGTACCCACCCTGCTGCTGCAACTTCTAGTGCTCCAGCAATGACTCCCCGGTGTTATACAAAAGATTTTCTCTGCTAGAACTTCTGTTCCTGCTTCCTGATGAATTTGCCTTGATTTTGAGGTAGTTCCCTGGTCATCTTTGGGGTTCTGAATTCACAGAGAAGAGAGAACTTCAGCTTAGGTAGAATGCGTCCTTGCCATGACCTCATGGGCTCTGGTCTCAGCAAACATGGCTATTGCCTTCACCCATTTCTTTTGTAGATGGGAAGTGAGAAGTAAAGAAAGTATGTTAAAGAAAAGATCTAGAAAATTCATTAATTTTTTTTCATTTGGAGGATAAAATCATAGATTTTTTAAAAAATCAGTCCCGGGGCAATTTTATCATTTTCACTTTCCTTTTTCTTTACCTTGAGTGTGGGAGTGGAATGAATCAGGTCCAGAGCAGACACGCAGTGAAGCTAGCATGAGGGCCCAAAGCAAGCAGCAGAGCCAGGACCTGTGATCATATGCTATTTGCCCTCTGTGTCAAGTCTGTTTCACTTAGCATGTTTCTAAGGTCCATCCGTGTTGTACCCTGTATCAAAATGCACCACCTATTCATGATCAGTAATGTTCCATTTATGTTGGATTGGTAATGTTGCATTTTGTCTGTTCATCTGTCAGTGGATATAGTCATAATGAACAGCATTGTGATCAACTTTGGAGTACAGTATCTGTTTGAGGCTCTGCTTTCAGTTCTTTTGGACATAAACATGCTATTGGAATTACAGGATTGTGAAGTAACTGTTTAATTTTCAAGTAATTGTCAAGTTTTCCTGCAGTTGTGACATTATTTTAAATTTCCATCTGCAACGCACAAAATTCTAATTTTTCCAAATCCTTACCAACACTTGTCATTTCCTTTTTAAAGTCTCTTTCATTTTTTCTTTTCTTTTTTTTTATAGCCATTGAATGAATATGACATTATATCTCATTGTAGATTTAATTTACATTTCACTACTGATTAGTTATGTTGAAAACAAACTCCACGGACTTACTGGCTGCTGCTTTATCTTCTTTGGAGAAATACGTGTTACAGTCTCTGGTTGTTTGTTAAACTAGGTTACTTGTTTTTTGTTGTCAGGTTGTAGGAACCTCTTAAGTGTCCTGGACATTAATCCCTTATCAAGAATGTGATTTTCAAATGCCTTCCACCATTCTATGTGCTGTTTTTCACTGTATTGATAGTGTTCTTTGATGAACAAAATTTTTAGTTTTGCTGAAGCTCAATTTATCTATTCCTTCATTTCCTGTGATTTTGTTGTCACATCCCAGAAGTCATTGCCAAATCTAATGTCATGAAGATAGTCCCCTATGTTTTCTTCTAACACTTTAAACTCCTAGGTTTAAGTCTTTGGTCAATTTTGAGTTAAAGACTTTGTGTATGTTGGACAATGCAGGTATACTTCCATTTTTTTGTATGTGGTGTCATTTTCTTTTCTTAATTTACTGAAAAAATAAATTTCACAAAAAAATCACCGCTCTGATTGACCTTGGTATTCCATTCCAAAAATTAATTGATGGTAGCCAGGCACAAAACTGTGGTGCCATCTACTCAGGAGGCTGGAATGAAAGAATTGCTGGTGCCCAGGAGTTCTTAAACAACATAGCAAGATGCTAGTCTCCCACCCCCTAACTTTTGTTGTTTGTCTTCTTATTTACCGTATATGCCATATGCAAATTTCAGGATTTCTTCTTGAGCTTTCTATTTTATTCTTTTTTTTGTATGCCTATATCCCTCTATTTATAATAATAAAAGCATTGTTTTGATTAGTGTAGCTTGGTACTAAGTTCTGATTTAGGAGGCATGAATCTTCCAATTTTATTCTTTTTGATAATTATGAATAAAGCTGTAAAATATTCACGTCCATTTTTGCTTTCGAATAAAGCTTCTTTGGGTTTTTTCCTCTTTTTTTGCTAGAAATGGAATCCAAGGTTGATATAAATGTACATTTTCAGTTTGAGTAGGTATCAGAAACCACGAATCCTGGCTTGTACTGTAAACATAAGCTACATTGTGTAAGAAGCTGGGGAACTGTCTCAGGGGAGCTGGAGCAGTGCACACGTCCCCAGTCTCTTGGTTGCTCTGTCCCCTCATGGCATTTGATGTCGTCAGTGTTTGGATTTAAACTACTCTAATCCATCATTTTGTGTTGCTGCAACAAAATACCTGAACTCTGGGTAATTTAAAAGAACAGAAACTTGTTTCTTACAGTTATGGCCCTAGAAGTCCGAGATCAAGAGTGGTAGGCTCAGTTATGGAGAGAGCTGCTATCTGCCCTATGTGGCATTGTCTACAGGGAGGCCCGCTGCGCCCTCCTGTGGGAGAAGGCAGAGGGAAACAGGGGCGCCACAGAGCCTCCTTTAACCGTATTCATGCGGGAGGCCTCCTTTTCAGTTACTGACCTCTGAGAGCCTCCCCTCTTAATAGGGCTCCCTTAGTCATTAAGAAGTCTCAACACTGAAATCCTTTCTCTCTGCCTCTCTATGTGTCTTTGTCTCTCGCTTTCTGTCCTTGTCTCTCTCTTTGTCTCTCGGTCTCTCTGTCCCATTTCCTGTTTTTCTATCTCTTTCTGTCTCTTTTTGTCTCTCTGTATCTGTCTCACTCTCTCTGTCTCTGTCCCTCTGTCTTTCTCCGTCTCTGTCTGTCTGTCTGTCTGTCTGTCTGTCTGTCTGTCTGTCTCTCTCTCTCTCTCTCCCTTACACTAGGAATTGAACCCTGAGCCTCCATCCTGACCTGTACCCCCAGCTCCCCCCTCTTCTGAGCCAGAGTCTCACTAAGTGTCTGGGTTTCCCAGGTTAGAGCTGAACTTGCCGTCCTCCTGCACAGCCTCCCAGAGTGCTGTGCATGCATCTGCCTCAGTGTGCGAATCTGTGAAGCACACATTCAAACCACAGTATGGATAGAGATATATCACTGTCATTTTAATTTCCAGTTCCCTGATGGCTTATCAGGTTGAAGCTCTTTTCATATACTTGATTTTTAGTTGTGAATGAATATTAAAACATCTACTCAAAATATATACCTTTTAAAATTGGGCTGTTTACTTATGGTTCTATTTTAAGCAAGTAGTTCTTGTTTATTTTAGATACTATTCTTGTCAGATATGTGTTTTATAAGGTGTCTTTTTATCCTGGTGTGTGTTTAAACATATGCTACATTACTTCATGTGCTTTTTTGACTGCTAATACATTGTTTCTAATGGGTTCATTTAAACATTTTACTTTTTATTGACTTTTTATTATTAACTTCCATGGGTTCTCTAACTACCCAACCCTTTATTAATTATATATTTTGTAAATTTTTTTCTCTTTTTCTGTTATTCATCTACTATCATAGTAAGAATAATTTATTTAGGTCAAATTTATGATTCTAAAACAGTCATGCACTACTTAACAGTGGAAATACATTCTGAGAAGGGTGTTAGGAAACCTTCTGTTTGCAAACAACATAGACTGTGTTAGGCACATCTTAAGAGTATACCTACTGTGCCCCTGGGAGATGTATGCACAAACGTGGCCATGGTGAATGTCATGGTTTTATCTAGATGTTCCCCCAAGAAATCCACAAATCAGGGCTGGGCTTTTGGAGGTGACTGGAACTTCAGAATGACCTGCTCTAAGGAGGGGTCACTATAGGTGTGGCCTGAAAGGGCTCAGCTCCCTCTCCAGCTCCTCCCCTCCTCTGTCAGCTCTGCTTCCTTTCCCACACACCGAGAGCAGCTGTCCCCCACCGCGTCCTTCTGCCACTCCATCCTGCCATTGCGCCAGCCCATTATGGATTCAAATGTGAGCCAAAACAAAGTTCTCTCCTCTTTTAAGCCGCAGGTGTCAGGTAATGAGTCTCAGCAAAAAGAAAGTTACTAAGACAACGAGCAAAACAACACAGCAGAGTGCGGAAACAACAGGAAATGGTTCACAGGGACTTGGTAAACACGAGCTGCGTGTGGCTGCTGCCTTCATGATACACCATATTGTTTAACATGGAGCTGACTCTTTAGAAAGAGCACACAAATAATATGAGCCAGCATGGTAGCCACACCTGTAAGCATAACACTCTGCAAGCTTGAGACAGGAGGGTCTCAGGTTTGAGTTCAGCCTGGACCCCTAGTGACTGTCAAGACCTGTCTCAAAACAAAAAGCTATATTGAGCGGGCATGTCAGCACAGAGGCTCTGGGCACAATCCCCAATACTGACAAAAAGCTGAATTTAACCCCCAGGACAGGATAAGAGTCCATAAAATGATGATAAGTATGGCATGGTAAATACACAACCCAGGAGTGCTGAGCTTCATTTATGAAGTAGCACGTGGAGAGTACACGTGTCCATGCAATGCTCTTGTGTAACAGGCAGCGCAGCAGGGCTGTCCACACCATCAGCACCACCCTCGCCAGCTGTGTGGAGACTACAGCTTCCTTGTAAAGTGATTTCCCCTCAGTCATAATCTCTGGCCAGTGTCTGTGTGTGTGGCCCATGTTCGTTGATACACCATGTTGATGTGGCCCATGAGTACACATATTCATGTATTTTTTTTTTTTGAGACAGGTTCTCACTTTGTAGTTCAGGCTGGCCCTGAGCTCACTATGTAGCCAGACAAGCCTCAAACTCAGCAATCCTCCTGCCTCTGCCTCCCGAGTGCTGGGATCACAGGCATGAGCCACCACGCCCGGCCACATATTCATGTATTTTAACTGCTAAGGCCCAAAGATACTCTCCCCTGTTTTGCCCTAAAAGTTGTCTTCACTGCCTTTGCTGCTCAGGTCAGGGATCTGTCTTGAACTAGTGTTTGCACATATTGTGAGGAAGGAGAATAAGGGATGGCAAGCTCGGGAGGAGGACAGAGAGGCCCGAGAGATGGCTCTGTGGAAGGCACTTGAGCGCAGTCTTCCAGCTGTGACAGGCGGGTCCCAGCCATGACACATCGGTGAGGCAAGTACCATACACTCACAAGTGGAGAAAACACACTGCGATTCAGTCAAGGACTTTTCCCATAATGGTCCAGAAAGTGTGTGGGGTGGCAAGGCCACGTTTGCCTCTTTTGTTTTGTTTGGGTGGTATGGAGGGTGGGGCTCAGGATTCTCAGAGCTCCGATCCTTTCCTGTTTAAGATTTTCAAGTTTTTTCATTTTGAGACACAGTCATGCTAAGTCACCCACAGTAGGCTCAAACTTATGATCCTCCTGCCTCAGCCTCCCAGGGTGTACCAGCTCTCATCGTGATTTCGAGCAAGACAGAATCTCAGTGCTTCTCATCCTCTCATCTAAACAGCTGCACCCTTGGAATGCAAATCTATCATCTCCAACACCACCTTCGGAGGGGAGATTTTTCCATCTCACCTCAGCTTTTGCCAGAATAAACAGAGGCCAGGTCAGTTTCCTCTTTTACACACGAGCCCCCCCCCCCAGCACCTCCAACAACCACCAGGTAGCTCTCTGGCTCCTGGAGAGGTACTGACAGGAACAGGAGCCCCTCGCTCTGAGCCCAGCACCGACAGTTCTCACTCATTCACATCAGAGTCATCATGCGCCGGTAACAAAAGAATTAAATATATTCTGAGTTAATGTACTATCTCCCTTGATTAATTGGCTGTCTAAACAAGACCCAGTGCTTCTAGAAGATGCAGCAGAGGTGGAGAAAATTCTGTGTGCAGATAAAACACAAAGTATTCAAAAGCCCCTTAATGTGCAAAGCTTTTTTTAAAAAAAAAATTTCATGCTATGTGCTATCAATGATTTAGTGTTCATTTTGATTGATTCATAGAAAATTCAAGACTTTACTATAAATTTTTCATAATTTATTTCATTAAATAGCTTTTTACTTGTACTAAATGTATTTATATCCGTGCAATGAGATTAGCAGGGAAGCTACTCTGTGATATGTGAGAAGGTTTCTTTTAAAAAATTCTAATGAGGAAAGACAGATGTACACCCTTGTTCATAGCAGCTCAGTTCGTGATAGCTCAATCTTGGAAACAACCCAAATGTCCATCAACGGGAGAGTGGATAAAGAAGATGTGGGTTTTTTACAAAATGGAGTATTACTCTGCCATAAAGAATGACAAGATCGATCCATTTAGGTGCAAATAGAGACATCTGGAGGATATACTAATAAGTGAAATCAATAGATCACAGATAGACAGTTTCCGGATCTTCTCTTTGGCATGAACACCTGTAGATGCAAATGAGTTCTAGAAAGTAGGACAGCTTTTATAGAGTGGAATATTTCTACAGGAAACTTGGTGTGGGAATGTGATGAGGGGAAGGAATAAATATGATACAGAAAGAAAATAAAAGAGCATGTATAAAGGGGGGAGGAGGGGGAGTGGGTAGGGATATGGG